>JAOSBL010000008.1:320876-338789 GCA_027568915.1 Erythroxylum roraimae
AAATTTCTTCAGACACAATTACCAGGAGTAGAGACGAGAATGCTCCAGCTCAAGAAGACTATGCAAAAGCTGTCACTGCGAAACAAAGGGAAACTCCACCACCTTCCGATCATGATAAGAAGAAACAGAAAGAGAAGAAATGTTCAAACGAAAGAATGGATTCAACGAGATCAAAAGATTCGACCACATTACCTTCAAGAATGACATCATCAGAACAACAGGAGTCTCCGATAATGTCATCATCAACTTTAGAATCTCGACAGCATCATATTAAGTGGGTTGGTATGTCTCAAAAAGAATTTTATATTTGGTCCCAAGTTTTCCTGTTACTTTGATATGCTTCTTCCCATATCTTATTTTTAATTCCTTTGCTTCGGACCTTTTTCTGTAATTAAGATTATGTGAAAATGAGAGGGGCTCAAGTCAACGGGTTTGCAGCCTCTCATGTTCATTTTAAATATGGAAGACGGTGTTTGATTATCTTTCCAGAAAGCCCCCCTCAGTTATTAAGTCATCAATGTCTCAAGAGAGAAAATGGGCTGACGCCGAATGCTGCTGGAGGCATAATTTGAAGGATATATAATCAGTGGTTCATTAATCTTAAAAAGTTCATTTTATCGTTTGGCAGGATTTGATACTGCACCCCGTGAGGAACTTGGAGAAAGGTGTTTCTTCTGTGCGGAGGACCTTGCAATATCGCCTGTACCATATGAGTTCGGGTTGGAATTTCATAATTTCCCAGACGTAGCTATCCTTTCTTGTAATCATGCTTTCCATACGCAGTGCTTGCAGTTTTTCGTGTCTGAAGAGCAGATGATAGATCCCCAGTGTGTACTGCGTTTAAGTTAATTGCAATACTTGGAAATAGAATGCTCGTACTTCAGATCTAGAGTTGTAAAACCTTTTTGCTTTGGCATAAAAATCTTTCTTTTTTTCATTACATCGTGAAAAGAGATCGAAAAAGTGCATTTGCTCTTGCCGCTAACTTAGTTTTCAGGAGAATTTGTGAACAGAAAAATTGGGCGACATCATTTACCTTATTTTGATTACTAAAGGTCAATAAAAAAGGTATAATCGTTTGGGAGACCAGAGAGCTATTTTGCTATGCTAGGAAGAGCAAAACCAGATTCCATAATTTGCAAAGATTACTCCCAATTAGCAACACCAGATTTTTTTAAACACCAATAATCATGCTAGGACACCTATCTTTGTATTTTACAGTGGAGAATCAGGGGATTCTTCATCAAAACAAATTTCTGAATCCCTATGCTCCCTAAAACAATACTTGAGACACTACATATGTAACAATATCTAGAACAGAAGTAAAGCCTCCTTTCACAACGAAGCAGGAGATTCACTATCTAGTTGCGAAAAACGCATCTTGATATTGCGAAACAATGAAAAGCACTATCTACCTTGACTATCACCACCTTCTTCAGAAATGTTAAATAAGAACTTCGGAAAAGAAGCAATTCGAGGGAGTTGAAGCAGCAAATCCCCAAATGAGTCTTTCCTCGACATGCCTGGCACCTGCTTGCCACCAGAAACTTCCTTCGTACTTCCTTCAGGTTTTTCATGCAATGACTCATTTGTATCATTCTGTTGAATCCCCTTCCCGTGGTCAGATTCCTCAACACAACTTTCATCATTAGGCTGCAAGTTCTGGTTTGATGCTGGGTCCTTCTGCAAAAGGCAGTAGAGAGAATTGACCCTCGCCATGAGCCTTTTCTCATCAGATGCTGTAGCTTGCTGAGTGTCACTAAGAAGGTACTGAGCAATATCCTCTATAATTTCCTGGCATTCTGATCCATCAGCAGAAAAGGACGGATTTCCAGATGTCATCTGTTCTGAAATACAATTTCCAATGTGATTCATAAAATCACTCATGGACATAGATGGGTGCAACCCTGGCACTTTGATCTGATCCCAATCCCTTGGGCCTCTTGAATCAACAGATTCACAATTTCCACTTCCTTCAATTGCACGGGTGTCCATCACTAATATGTGAGGTGATTCAGCAATCAATTAGGACCATGAGGTAAGACATGCAATCCCAGGCACAGCTTAATAAAAACACTTGAGAGTAACTTTCAAAAATATAGAAAAAATCATTGTACAGGAAATTTATAGAAGAAACCCAAGAAGGAAGAAAACGTAGAAGCTAGGAAATAATTAAAATGAACATGTGCATAACTATTGATGCGAGAGTGGTGAACTAGGACTAAATCTAAAAAATGATAGTGCCAAAGTTAAAGAAAGTAATATATCCCATGAAGTTTGTCCAACTGATCTTTGATGAGAAGAAATCATTCTCCAAACAGATCAAACATATCAAGACTTTCATGACAAATCTAAAAAGGAAGCATTAATTGCAATCCAACACACCTGAGCTAGGCGAAGGAGCTTCTCGAGATGCAAGCTCTAATGTTGCACTAGTAAGATCCCCCATCTCATTTTCCAAGGATGACGAGTAAGCTCCAGATGGTGATGGCAAACCTTGGACGCCCAAAATAGAGGTTCCTATACCAGTCTCAACTATATTTTTTGATTCATCAGGACCCTCAAATATAGAAGGTTGCTGATCAAAATATGGTGAATCCAATACTTTCTCTGGCTGTCTACTTAAGAAGTTCAATCGCATGTCACACTGGATGAGCTTTTCAAAATGCTTGTTTAGCAACCCTTGCTGACACTGCAGAAAATGATGCCTGCTCCATTCCATAATATCACTTCAGAGCAATTTTTAGAATGGTTAACTATTTATGTACTTATTGACTAAAACAATTGCATTTTTTAACCAAGTCCCTGAAGGTAGAATGGAAACATGTACACAGGTATTCTTCTACTTTAACCCATATAGAAGAAAAGAAACTCCAGAAGAACTAAAATTTGCACCAGAATTCCAACATAAACTAAAGACTTTGACTGCCAAGACCAACACTTAACAATTAAAGCTGAAAATTGTATAATAATTAATAATATGACCTGTGTATGCTCGCCTGACCATTTGTAAAATCTGCTGTGGCTTGCCACAAGGTATGCTTTCGGGGTTGTGGATTAGTCTCCTTGAAAAAAAGGGGCTGTCGAGCAAGCTGCATTGCACAAGAAATCGTTTATTCAGGCTCATAAGCAACGGCAAAACCAGCTAAGATAAAAAACAAACTCAAACTCGCACAAAAGAATTGCAGGACAATGCTTTACCACAACATCTAATGTCCCAGGTCCATCATCAGGGCAGTTTGCCTTCAAACCCATAATATCTGACCACTGGATTTCTATCTTACTCTTAAGGCCACCTTCAAGAATTTCCCAAACCAGTTTATGCTTTGCAAAGTAACACTTTGCCACCAGATCACCATCATTCCTTGCCTTACACTGACAAACAAAATAAAGTATTGATAACATCATTTCAAGTAACCACAGCAAGATTAAAAATAAAATAAAATAAAACATCATAACACACGTACCTCCCAGCTCCCAATCCTTAAAATCGATGCAGGAAAATTAGAAGCCTTAAGCTTGTCAGTGGTACCAGAAGCAGCAATATTTTTACTCTCTTTCTTAGATATCAACCCATGATTTTCATTCAGCTTAGCTCCAACTGTTGAGACACTTCCTTGACCTTGCGAGAGCCTCATCTGGATCAAATCCAGAAGCGAGGGACTCTTCCTCAGCCGCAACCCAAGTGGGCTCGGCTCATCAAGAGGATTACATTGCGATTGCTGAACAGCAAATGCATTAGCACCGGCACCCCACTGCTAGATTGCCCCAAATGTAAATTGAGGAAAAAAGATCGAATCTTTCTAGTAAAATATTCATACCCTTCTTATCATGAACAATAACAGAGTTTCTATAAAAAAACAAATACATCATTTTCTAGAAAAACTCAACAAATCCACCACATATCGAACAAAAAAATCTGAACGTAAACGATTAGCACAAAAGCTGAAAACCAGAGATCAATCAATCTGTTTCTTTGTAATTTCTTTTGCATCAATAAAACGAAATGTAATAAGGAAAAAAGAAATTTACCTGTTGAACAGCCTGCAACGTCGTTTTGGATCGCTTATTGAGAGGTTCGTGCTCTTCCTCCAAGAGATCCTCCATGATCTCAAGCTTGACGGGCAATTTGTTTCCATTTGACGACTCGTGTTCGGACCCTATATTCCCCGATTTCATCGTCAACTGAACCATAAATCCGATCTCCACACAAGCTCCAACACGAAGAGAAAGCACCAGTAACTGTATTATTAGATTTCCTCGAGAAATCACAAGGAAAGATCAAATTACGATTGCAGATTAACTGAGAGCGAGAAAATCTCGGGAGATGATTTCTTCGAAAACCCTAGAAATGTATAGAGAGAGACAAAAAAGCGCCTGCCTAACGGTGTCACTCACGTGAAATACATTCGTAGACCCGCGTTTTAGAGCGACTCGCACGAGTCGTTTTGACCCCGTCAAACACAAAATTACGGAAATGGTCTCCCGCTCTGACCAAGGGTTGAGGACATTTTCGTCTTTTACTTTGTGACAAGATATAGAACACGTGCTGGAATACACGTAATAGTATTTAGCGGATATATGTGGGGCCCAGTGATTCCATACTAAACTGACGGCGGTGGTTGGTTCCGTTTGAAAAGTGGTGCAAGATCCTGAGGTTCCTTGACACGAATACTCGTGTGATGCATTCCTTTTTGGTCTGATTAACAAAAGTAAGGCCTAATTACGGGTAATAACTAATATGTACCATGTTTTTCGGTACTTATTAGGTATATATATATAATATAATATAATATAATATTAAAGTAGAAGATATAAAAAGAAATTTTAGAAAATCTATTTAACTTTTAAATTTTAAATTTTTATTTTTAAAAGATTTTTAAACTTCAGATAAAAAATGATAATGAAATATGAATCTTATAGATGAACTAATCAAATTTTACTATTATAATAATCTAATTCATTGTTTAAATTTAGCTTAAATTAATAATTTAATTATAATAAATTATTAGTTTAAGTTTGATCTAATTAGTTTAGTTTGAATTTAAAACTTAATTGAATCGTAACGTAAAGGATGTTTGATGTTTATGCTCTATTTATTTTATCATTATTTTTAATTAAAATTAAATAAAAATAGAAAATTTAAATGTTTAAAGGTTTTTAGAATTTTAAATTACTCTGATAAACTTTTTTTTTACCTTCTAAATTTGTTGCTAATTATAAGGTGATTAGTTGAGTTATCATAATTTATAAATGGTTTTATAACGAATTTTATTTGAATCAATTATTTATTCAGAATAAAAGATAATAGAGAGGATGAATTTTATATTAGTGTAATTGATAAATCGACATACTGATTGCTGAGGTAAACTGAAAGAGACAGTTGATGATAATATAAGAGCTGTACGTTGTCGTGATACGTTTCTGGTCTGTCGTTAGAACGAAGATGAGGTCAAGTGGGAAACTATATTAATAAGAAGTGAGTTGTTGGATAATCCGTCAATTCACATTCTCGTTCAACATTAGTCACAGCTATTTATTTAGATATTGTCTTATTTAGCAACCCTTATCATAAGCAAAAAAATGGAAGCCAATGAACACTACATTTTTGGAATAAGTACATGCACTTCCCTGATTTCTTAAAAAAAAAACTGATGTTTTAGATTGATATTAAACTGTTATAAAAATATATAAATAAAATTGAGTAATTTGAAATAATATTAAATAAGTAAAAAAGGAGACTACTTTGCTTTAAAAAAGTTAAAATTTAATTGAAAAAGAATATCATAAATGAAAATTAGCATGATTATTTTAATTTATAAAAATTAGTTAATTTACGAAAATAAATTGATTAATTAGTAAGTTAATTGGTATTTAATGATAAGATTAATATAATCGAAAAGTTGACTGGTTCAAAGTATTTACAATTGAAATAGGCAAACTGGTTAGATTTTTTTAACATTAAAAAGATGGTTTAATATTCTTCATTTTTTTATATTTTATTATATGTATATATAATACCAAAAAGTTTAGCAAAACTTGTAACGAGTTTTTAAATACGATACATGACAATTCATAAAATATGTCTGTATTTATTTAATAAAGTATGTAATTTTTCTATAACATTAAATTATATATTAAAAATAAGTCAATTCATAAAAAAAGTCTTTTAACTTATATTTATTTCATAATTAGATAGATAAATACATACGATAACATTATTAAAATTTTTGACATGAATTAGTATTTTTAAAAAATCGTATTTTATTAAATAAAGATGCACATGCCTAATGTCTAGATCTCTTTATCTTAAAATTAAATGTAATGTCACCTTGAAACCTTGAATGTGATTATAGAGTTGAAGACACAGAGGCTTGTTTCTGGACAGACAAGTGATACTTAAATCTTCGTTTTGTGCGTCAGAAAAGTAATTAGAGTGAAGCTTGGAGATTGCTTTGGAAGCAAATTGGGCTTCAAGTACTTGCAAAAAGCGTAGGTTGCCAAGAGATGGACAGGATGTGTTAGTATCATCAAAAAATATACAGGAATTCAAGGTAAGAGGATAAATGTCAGCTATTCGTAATTGTATTAGAGAACAACCATCTTTCATAAGGTAAACAAATGTTGAATTTCAACTTGCATCTCTACTGCACATTCCTATTTACTTTTAGATACGGCAAAGCGCCGATTACATTGTCGTAGTCGCTCCGGCTCACTGGGTGCTGCACATACCAGCAAAGCAGTCACATTCAGAAGCTTTATAGCAAAGCATATACATACAGTAATACTGCATCCAACAACATTACATGTTCTATCACTTGTAAATGTAAGGTAAATTCACCTCAATCTCCATGCAGACAACACTTCTCAGTAAACACAAGACGAGTAAACATGCTGATCAGTAATATTGTTGTTAGATCTCTCTTCTTATGCTGTTCAAAGTTTTTGATACAATACACATTGAAGTCTTTAAAACATTAATTGTCTAGTTGCTAAAATACTAACTGTATAATTTTCTGCCTCAAGAGTCAAAAGACACTGTGATGACAATCTTTTAAACAATCATAAACAGAATGAATGCATCCCATAACCATGCACCTCAGACATGTCAATTGATAAAGAAAACAGTATTAAGGCGGAGAAAAACTAGGGAATCTATACCAGAAGCAAGGACATGGCATGTACATACTTCTACAATCACACAAAACTGTAACATCAAATTTGGCAACTCACTGGAGGAGATGAATTTTTTTCAAAGGATAACAAAAAGAATATATGTACATGCCAATAGATATGGACTCAACGCAAATAGATCAAGGACACTAAAATTGCTTTATAGGGTCCACAAATAGCTAACGACTTTTTTGTCTCATGCAAAATAAACGGGAGTAAGCTACAATTCATCAAAAGCAGCAAATTTCACACGCTTATCGTTCTTATCTTCTAACTTCTACCTGTTGGCAGGAAAGGGAACCCAATTCTACAAACAACAACAAACTACAACCTTTCTCAAATTGTGTAGTTCAATTGGAAATTGATACCAACGAAAATCACAGCAATATAATAGCCCAAACAACACAAGGATTTATGTTGAAAACCGCAACGTGGGAAAAAATCACGGGACTATTAACAAACGGTACCAAAACTTTCACTAAGCAATAATAATCAAACGGCTACAGAAAATTGTTCTCCCTTAGCTCAACTAGAAGTAAACACAATCATCAAGGAAGCTCCTTGGCACACTCAAATGTAGCAAAATACAAATTCGTATACAAGGAGTATTGGATGAAAATACTAAGTTTGAGAGCTCCAAATCAGATTTTGACAGTTGGATGTGAAAAGGCAAGATCCAAAAATAACATACTAAAATTTCATCTCGATCGGAGGACGTTTGGTTATTGATCGGAGTCGGAGAAAATTCTGATATGCACTTTCTCTCTCATTCGGACACTTCTCTCTCCCTCTCTACTCTTCTTTACACACTCTAGATCCTACTTTCTTCTTAATTTCCAGCCATATACCCCCATTTTCTTTCATATTTTGCCCTCAATGAGTAACTTAAAACGGGGCAAAGTTGACACTTCAAACCAACACCAAATATCATCATATGAAGTAAAACTCATACGGTATAACACATGAAATTAGTCCAAATTACTGGACTCTTCCTCTAAGTAGGAGGGATTAACATAACATAGCTCCCCCTCACTCCTACATGGGGGGCTCAACCAAGCCCAGTTTCTTCCAACAAGCAACAAGTTTCTCTTTTGGTAAGGTCTTCGTCAACATGTTTGACCTGTTGAGATCGGTGTAGCTCAAACAACTTGTCTTCAACAGCTTCTCGAATCCAATGACATCTTTTCCGAATGTGTTTGGTTGACAAGGTGGATGGCACTCTCGCCATCACAATGGAGTAGGAACTTCTCTTGGTTCAAACCCAACTCCTCAAGAAAATCTCTCATCCATAATAACTCCTTCCTCGCTTCAACGGCTACTATGTACTCTGATTCTGTAGTTGACAAAGCAACACATTTTTGCAACCTTGATTGCTATGATACTACTCCCCCTATAAATGTCATCAAGTATCCAAAAGTAGACTTGCTCGAATCAATATCTCCTGACATATCAACATCTGTGTAGCCATCTAACATAGGTAGTCTAGGAACAAAGCATAAGCACACTCTGGAAGATACCCGAGAACCCATTTAACTCTGCCTAATGCTCCTTTCCAGGATTACTCATGAACCTGCTAACAACTCCAATGGCGTGAGCTATATCCGGCCTCATGCACACCATGGCATACATCAAACTTCCTACGGCCGATGCATAAGGCACCTTCTTCATCTCTTTCTTTTCGTATCACTTGTAGGATACTGACAGGAACTTAATTTCATGTGACCTACAAGTGGAGAACTCACGAGTTTAGCCTTGTCCATGTTGAACTTTTGCAACACTTTCTCGATGTATCTTTCCTCTGATAGCCATAGATTCTTGTTCTTCCTATCATAGGAAATTTGCATGCCTAAAATTTACTTTGCAGGGCCAAGTTCTTTTATTGCAAAGGACTTACTTAATGTCTTCTTCAAAATGGCAATCTTCATGGTATGATAACCAACAATCACCATATCATCAATATATAACAAGAGAATAAGAAAATCACCTCCGGCATAATTCTTCACAAACACGCAATGATCGACATGTGTTTTGTGGAAATCATGGTCCAACATGAAAGAGTGTGTAAAGAAGAGGAGAGAGAGAGAAGTGTCCAGAAGAGAGAGAAAGTGCAGGTCAAAATTTTCTCCAACTCTGATCGACAACCAAACAACCTCCGATTGAGATGAAATTTTAGTATGTTATTCTTAGGTCTTGTCTCTTCACATCCAACAGTTAAAATCTGATTTAGAGCTCTCTAACTTGGTATTTTCGTCCAATACTCCTTGTATATGAATTTATATTTTGCCACCTTTGGGTGATGATTATTTGATTTTGTAGTGTCAAGGAGTTTCCTTGATAATTGTGTTTACCTCTAGTTGAGCTAGGGAAGAACAATTTGTCGTACCCATTTGATTATTGTTGATTAGTGGAAGTTTTGGCACCGTTTATTAACGATCCCGTAGTTTTTACTACATTGGGATTTTCCACGTAAATTCTTGTATTCTTTTAGTTGTTTGAGCTGATTATATTTGCATTATACTGATATGATTTTGGTTAGTATCGATTTCTCATCTAGCTACACAATTTGGAAAAGGTTGCAGTTTGTTTTTGTTTGTAGAATTGGGTCAACCAACATATTGGTATCAGAGCTAGGTTGGCAAAGTTTGATGAATAGAGATTCATGGATTTGGGTCAGAGGGACCCAAATGGCTTTGCATGAGCTATGGGTTGAGGGGTCCAATATGTTGGAAATTCATAAGTGAAGTCATCGCACATCAAAAAGAGGCATATTGTGGGTTGAGATATGATGTTCTAGTTATATATGGGCTCATTTAGATCCGATCCAATTTCTCTCCATGCTCTCTCAAAACCCTGTATCCTAAACAAATCATAGTTTCTTCTGCAGTTCACAAGTTTGAAGATTGACGCTAATAATTCGCATCATTTTTACAATTACACTGTGTCTACACACACACACACACACACATATACATATTCCAAATTACGTACCAACTTTCAACATTAACATATATCAGTGCATCTTCTAGCCTCTAAAAGTTTTCAGGAGGTATATTTGTAATGCTAACTCTAGCAGTCTGGTGGTAGTTTCAGCTTTCCATATGAAACAATTTTCAACTTTGTTCCATTTCACCTCTTACGAGGCCCCAGTCTGGCTCCAAATTTCCCTTGCTGACACAAATAACCTATTTTCTAGCAGATTCATCGTCTCTATTTTTTTCGTATGCTTAAATGTCTTCAAATCATATACATTTATGTCACACACACTCCACATCATACTATTGTCATGAGCATTACTCTCAAAGAGGAAGGATAGGAATTCTCTCATAAAGAGATTATCTTTCTTGCAGCCAACGTCTAATAATCTAAAAGGCAAGCAGAAATAAGTTGAAAGGAAACCAACCATTTTGGAGAGTCGCAATTTCCTCTTGGTGTTCTTCTTGGCCAATAGATGCTGCTTCCCAGCTCTCCTTCGCACTATCTTCCCCTTACCTGTCACCCTAAACCTCTTCGCTGATGCCTATCAACAATTCAACCTCAATTCTAACAAAAACTGCACTTTCTAGTAACAAAGAACTAAAAAAGCATGGAAAAGAAACCCCTTTTACCCCATATAGGAAAGAAAAACCCAACGCACAGGCAAAATGAAAGAGCAAAAGAGATTGACCTTATGGGTTTTCATTTTGTAGCCTTTTGCAGCAAAAACAGTTAGCGACTGAAGCTGCTGAGTAAGACTGGAGATGAACCATGGGTTTTTAAGCAAAACTGAGCGAGACCCAGAAATGTTCCGAGTGGAACTGAGTCTCAACGAGTTAATCTCCTTATTGAGGGGCCCGAAATGGTTCGACCCATTACAGGAAAGTCGGGTTGGGCAAGAAGAAGGAGAGGAGGAGGATAATGGGCAAAACCTTAAATTGAAAGACAACATCGTTGAAGAAGCCATTGTTATCCAAGTGGTCTATTGTGTTCTGCCAAGGCTTTCTTCGACCAAGGAAAAGAAGAAGAAAGAGCAATATTGGCCTGACGTGGAGCAGTACTGTGTGGATAGGATAGGAGGGATCATGAAGAGGCGTCCCCAAGCCTTCAAATCCGCGTGTGTTACTCTCTTGGTTTCGTTTCTTTCTTCTAATTTCTCCTCCTTTTGTTTAATTTCTCATAGCTGATATGATTATAATATTTAATTTCAGTTATCAAGAGTATAATTAATTAAATGTGAAAATCTAAAGAATTTTACAAAATTAAACTGTAGTTATAAGAGTTTTGTCAGCCATGAATCCAAGAAACCAACTTAGTACTAGTCCAACATGATTTGAAATCTACGAATCGAGTTTAATTTGATTAAACTCAACCCGAAATCATACAGGTACAACCTAAAGTCAGTGGCCAAAATATGCTTGATCGGACTTGAACTTTATTAAGGAAAAGGTCCGGCGAAACAATAGGAAAGCTCATTTTAATTTACTCTATACATTTTTGCTTCTGCCTAGGAAATTATTGTATCCTGGATTTTGATTTGCTATTGTGATCGGTTTTATGTTAAAATGGAAGAGGGCTGATAGAATTACATACAGTTGATGAACTGAATGCGAGTGAGACAATTGCCTGGACATGGTTCAACAACGATAGAAAACAAAATCTTGATCCATATATCCAACAAGGGAGAACCATTTCAACAACAAACAGCCGCATCAAGCGCCTTTCCCAGTAAGAGCTTGGAATATTGACTACAACAAGATTCAAGCTAAATACAGACTTGGTAATTCCTTCCATGTCTGCTTTGCTGGTTTGACATATCAAAACTCAGTCTCAAGCTGAATCTCTACTTACATCTATGGCCTTGATACAATGGCTATCGATTCCCACTCCAGACTACATATAATATCCTGCAATACCACGTTGAATTATCAACAAATAGAAAAAATACATGATTGCAGAAGATCACGACCATTTTCAGTTGAACCATACCGAGGGGTTCTGGAGATCAATATCGAAGCTGTTGATTGCACAGGGTTCAGCTAAGAGCTCAGTAGGTTCCTCACCTATGCCATACAAAATAGTCCAAGTTTACACCACGAAACCCTTCAACCAATGATCAAATAAGGTGCCACAAAAGAGCTTCCATATATGGAAGGCTGGCCTTTTGGCTAAAGATTACTAGCAACAGTTGCATCAAGACTTTTCAAAAAATAAACAGTTGCATCAAGAGCTCCACTACTACAGGTGGCCCTTAGCCTATATACCACTGAAGTACAAATTGGAACAAAAGTAGTGGAGGATCAGACAGCAATCAAATGCTCCAGTAAGAATTTCATACCTTGTTCAACAACAGCAAGGATTCCATCTTCTGAGCAAAACATAGCTGGTAAGATCCGCGATGATGATAAGCCACGGCTTGATGACTTAATATAGCAGTCACATTGGACCTCCCAAACCTCACTTTCAGATAATGGATGGGTCATAGTTTCACCTGTCCCTACTCCAGAAAGAATAACTGGTTGTTGTTGCGACCTTAAATCCCAGGCAAATACAGTACCTGCCGAACCTCCTGCCTAAAAGGTACTCTTAAGATAATATATATTCATACCATTGAGAACAAGAGAAGTATACTACATCCTATGAGAATGGCATAGCTAAAAGTTGGATAACTTTCAATCAGCCCCAATGTAGATCTGTTCACTATAAAGAAGAAAGAATTGCAATTCAACGGTCCAAGCAACATCAATAACCACAATCAGGATATGGATGAGTTATTCAGCTACACGAAACACGATCATAAACGCAAAGGAGCTATGTTACCAGACAAGTGTGTTTTCGTGAAGGATGAATGTCAATGGAATGTATGATCCCAGAAGTCTTTCCATGATTCCTGCAAGAAAACGCCCATGGGAAAATGCCAAATGAACTAAGAAGTAGAGCAGAAATCATACACAAAATCTTAAACAACCACGGTTTTCCAAACCATCCCGCCTCCTTAAAAAAATGGATCATTAGAAACACGAGTTTCAGATGTTTCCAATGCAAAAATGTTAAAAATCTCAGTCTTCCACCAACTAAAATGAAAAAGATCATTCCAAACAAATTTATAGTAACTTCCAAGGCATATAATTAACCAATTTACAAGCCTAACCCAAAAGCTATCATGAGTTTATAAATAACATCACTTAAACTCTCCAACTAAACAAAACACTCACCAATTGCCTTTAAACTGACCAACCGCTTCACCAGGTCGCCTGATATCCCACCACTGAAGTCCAAACCCATACCCACCGGTCACAAACTCACTGGGCGACGCCCACTTCACAGCCGTATACGAAACCAAACCATTCCCATCAAAAACCTTCCTATAACTTCCCTTCCCAAAACCACCCTCAACACCAAAATTAACCAAATTCGCCCGCCCATCATCACCAACACTAACACACTCACTGTTACCCTCCATCAAATCCACACCATTGACAGAACCCACGTGAAACTCCTTACCCACCACCGTAAAAACCGGCTCCAAACCGGAATTATCGTGTCTTTCCAAGCCGGTGACAAAAATGTGAACGGAACCGGAGAGAGTGGAAGCGGCGACGACGGATCGAGTGGTCTTAAGGGATGAGATGCGAGAAGGTGGGGTCCACAACGAGAGTGGGACTAGGGGTTTAGGAGGGTCTAGAGAGTGTATTTCGAGAGATGGGGTGTCGGTGTCAGCATCAAAGAAGGCGACAATGACATGTTTTTGGAATGGGGAGACAGAAGGAAGCCAACGCACGGAGTCTATGTACTTGGATTGTGTAAGTCTGCGAATTTCTGGAGGTTTAGGGAGGCCTGTAATCGCCATTGTTAGGGTTTTAGGGGCTCTTTTCTGGTCTCTGTTTCTGCTGAAGAGATTGCCGCAGGAACCGAATGGTAAACTGTATTAACCACAATTAGACTTTTTTTTTTTTTAAACGTTGGCATGTACGCTCAGCCCATATTATTTACGTCTAAAGATACGTCTAAAGATAAAATGTCATACAGAAAATGAGGAGGACATACCTCCTATTTAGAATCAGACGTAGAATTGGTCGCCCTAGCGATCTTATGAGCAACGTGATTCGCTGATCTCTTAACAAAAACAGTGGAAATAAATTGATGCTCGTGAAGAAGAGCTTTACAATCCTCAATAATCATTGAAAAATAAGATGAAAAATTACGTGTAGATGTCAAGAATTGAGTAATGATTTGACAATTCGGTTCCACGTAAATAGGAACATAAGAAAGCCTTTTTATCCAACTTAGTGCTTCCCTAAAACATAATGCTTCACCGAGTTGAGGATCCCTCCATCTCGGTAAAATCATTAACTTGCCCGCAAAGTTGGACGTAAACATTTTTAATGAAATGGTGAAATAAGAATAATAGAATGAAATGATTTTTAATATAATGAAATATAAGGAAATGTAATATTAAAATTTTATTTTTTAATAAAAATAAAAAGGTTTGTAATATAATATAAAAATGTAGTTTAAAAAAAGTTTATAATACAATAGAGTAAAAAGTTATTTATTATTTTAAATTTCATCCTAAATTTTTTAAATTAGAAGTTTCTTATTTTTATTGATTATGATATAATGAAATATAATATAAAACTCTACTTTTTTATTTCATTTTATTATATTATATTATGAATACTCGTTTTAAATAGTTAAATAATATTATATTTCATTATATTTCTTTTATAATCCTCCAACTAAATATAATCATAGACGACACTAATTTGGATAGCTTAGGCAGTGATTCAAATTCTTCTGAAGCAATAAGTACTTATAATTTTTAGTATATATAATTTTAAAAATAAAACTTTAATATTTCCAATTATAATATATTTTAAATAGTAATAAAGGATGAACCTTTAACTAACAAAAACGTTATTTTTAAATGATTCATATACAAATAAAATATAAATAAACAAAATGTGAAATAAATAATAAGTAACAAAATAAATAATACGATAAAGATAGAAAGATAAAAACATAATTAATAATAATAAGAAGAAGTAGGAAAAAGTTCAAGTTAAATTCGTAATAAATAAATATTACATATTTAAAAATTAAAATTAAATATAAGGAATTCATGAGAATAACAGTGATCTTTTTATGAGAGATTCTTTTTCTATATCATAATATATTAAAGTAATTTATTACTGGTCATATTTTTAATAAGTTTAAGATATGATAATGAATTTAGTCTAAAGTTAAAAAGTTTTAATATATTAAAGTTTTGAGTTTTCTTAAAATTTTGATCATACTATAAAATTTAGATTCAGCTTATTAGATCATATTTTGAATTTCTTAAACTTAAATTAGTCTGAAAACATATATGTATATATAAATAATTTCAGTTAAATTTTATTAATTATTGATAAAAAAAAATTAATGTCTAAAATTTGATTACGATTTATAGCTTTTTTTAATTTAATCCTAGTTAAATTCTAATAAAATTTAACTTATAATTTGAATTATTTAATCTAAACCTTTTTAAGATCTATAATCATCTTTCATATTTTAAACATGCTAACTTGATGGTTCAATGTCATTTAGTAACTCATTGTCATTATGAACTTTGGATGGTGGCACTCGTAGCTTATTACTTCAGGGGAACCTGCGCTTGCAGGGGATTGCACAAAGATGCTCGGTTTTCAGGATTTAGGCTAAGATAGCCTAATCACACAAGTGACAGACAGAGATCTGAGGTAGGGAAAATAGTTGGAAATTAAAATAAATGACAATTCAAAATTTTGAATATTAAACTGATCCAAGTAGTTCCTTTAAAATATTAGATTAAAAGACAAAATAGGAATTGGCTATTTTGATTTTTCAGTGCAAATTGTTGGTTGCTGCAGGTGGACCATCTGCTGGAAAGTGTACCAAATCCTTTGGCATGCCAAATTAATCTTACAAGTTCCATTATCTTTATAATTTTGATTAATAAATGTTTGTTTAAAATTATGATTATTGTTCAACTACATCAAATTATTTATAATTGAGCATTTTAAAATTTATTTTCAAATGCTTTGAAAATTAAAAAAAAAAGGACATAAAACGTGCAACATCCTCCATTCCTGAAAAGCCAGAAAACCTGACGGCGGCAGATCTTGAAGACTCTTCCCAACTTTTTTACGCTAAAGACTTGAAGAAAGTGCGTCTACGTAGACACTAGACCATAAGCACACATCTTGTCTTGACCTGAAAAGTTCTTCTTATGAGTTTACATTATACAATAAATATTGAATAGAATTAGAGAAATTAAATAAGATTGAAAAAACTAATTTCACTTGTAAAAAAAAGTAAAGTTTTAATAAAAAATTATTGAATATAATTCAACAAATCACTGATTTGTTTTATACGTCCTCGTTGGAAACTGTCAAGTTTCGCGAAACGTCTGATATCAAACACACGTACAAGACATTTGTACAAGTTTATGTGATTGACGTGACAGAGATTAGAGATCTCCGTGGCTGTATCTAACAAGACCAGTTTATCCTGTCTTTATTTTATATATAAATTTTATATGAGTGTCACGCGGATAAATGGTTAAAAGTTATAAGACAGAAAAAAGATAGAATAAAATAGGCAGAGGATCCTATCTCGTAGCTAAAGAGTGGAGGAACATAATTTTGTTTTCTTTTCTTTGTCTGCTTTTACTCTTACCAATTTGCATATATTTAGATTAGGATTTGTCTACTTGGTTGAAAATTTCTAAATTCTTGACAAATTTACATTCCACACGTATAGATATTAATTGCTCTTTTGGAGCTTTCCATTAACTTTATTGGTTACATATACACCTCCTTTGGACAACTTTAGACACTTGTCCTAACATCCAAATTTTTAATCTCAATCTCCTCATTTTTGTTAATTATGATTGGTTATTAATACTCCAAATCAATATAATTATGAAATTCCAAAACTTTCAAATTAATTGCACGGAAAAATAAATTTTAATTAAGATTCAAGTAATTATGTTCATAAATTTTATTGTACTTTTGTAAAAAGTAATTAATAATAAGTAATATTTATATCAATTACAATAAATGTAAGAAATGTTTCGTATACATCTTAAGGTGTGCTTATTTCACTTGGGATAATGATAATATGAATTATAATGAACATAACAAGAAATAAAAATAGATGTGACTTCAATTTTTCATTTTAGTGAGAGTATGTAGTATTGTCTCGTAAGGGATATAAAAATACTGTTCATCCAATCATAATATATTACGTACCATTTTTTTATTTCCATACCAACTAACTAAGCACATCTTTAATTAATTAGCCTTAAGTACACGAGCAAAATGATGTTATTAACTATTTGATTAAATAAAATCGTTTGTTATAAAATTTATCATAAAAATACTTTTAAAATGAGTAAAAAGGGTTTTTCATGGATGAAAAATGAAAATTATGTGCTTCCACTATATAATTAGAGATAATGGTTTGAATTTTGAAGGGAAACAAATTTTAAAGAAAAGCAACAAAGTCATATGAATTTCCTTGTACACTTGGGAGACACAACTATGTACCATAGTTTTAAAAATCGGACCGAACCGGTTGATCAAACCAGTTCGACCGATGACTGGTCCTCTATCTGGTCTGGTTTACCCTTAAAAACTGGTTCTCAATTGAACCAGTGAGAACCGGTCAAAACCTGTCAATTGAACGGTCGAACCGGTCCGGTTCGACTAGTCCGACCACTGGTTCAATAAAATATTTATTTTT
>JAOSBL010000008.1:342057-352982 GCA_027568915.1 Erythroxylum roraimae
ATGAAGGAAATGTAAATACAGGTCAGAGTTTGCAGTGGGAAGCCGACGACAATAGTGGCTTCAAGAAAAGGGTTTTACCCCGCTGGAAAACACCTTCTTCTCTGTCACTCTCTGGTTACTCTGCTTCAGCAAACTAGCAGAACTTTTGACTCTGTTAGTTTCAATTCCTTCTTAGTTTAGTTCTAATCAGTTACAATGTTGCTCAAAGTGAGCACTTTCTGGAATTGGGTTTAGTTGTGTATTCTTCTTCTTGCAGGCGTACAAATCTCTCATGAAGGCATTCACAGAGCACAATAAGGTACGTTTCGCCTCCTCCCCTCTCTTTCACTCCATAACTTATTTTATATTTGTATCCGAGGGTTAATGCTAAATTATATGGGTTGCTGGTGGTGCAGTTTGGAAACCTTCCTTATGGTTTTCGTGCGAATACTTGGGTTGTTCCTCCAGTTGTTGCTGATAACCCATCTGTTTTCCCACCACTTCCTGTGGAAGACGGGAACTGGGGAGGGAGTGGCGGCGGACAAGGAAGCGATGGCAATCATGATCAAAGGTCATGGTCGAACGAGTTTGCGATTCTGGCGGCAATGCCTAGTAAAACAGCAGAAGAGAGGCAAATTCGTGATAGGAAAGCCTTTCTTCTTCACAGCTTATTTGTTGACGTTTCTGTTCTAAAAGCTGTTGCCACAATCAAGCGTATCATTGAAGGTAGTCAGTATTCTTTGAATGATACTGCACAATCGGTTTCACATGTCGAAAGAATAGGGGATTTGATTGTTAAGGTGACTAGAGATGTTGCTGATGCAAGTAACAAAATGGATTGTAAAAATGACGGGAGCCAAGTTCTTGGATTGTCGCAGGAAGAACTTGGTCAGAGAAATTTACTTAAAGGCATAACTGCGGATGAAAGTACTACAGTTCATGTGAGTAAAGCCATTGTTTTCTATGATCATTATCTTTGACTGGAACAGGTGGCTTTAGTTGCTTCTTTTTTTCTTTTTGTAGGACACTCCTACTTTAGGCGTTGTGGTTATTAGACACTGTGGCTATACAGCAGTTGTTAAAGTTTCTGGTGAGGTTAACTGGGATGGGAAGCCTATTCCCCAGGACATTGACATCGATGACCAGCCTGAAGGGGGTGCCAATGCGTTGAATGTAAATAGGTCAGTCCATCTGTGAGGGTTGTGTACATTTGCTTATCGTTTATATGCATTACATCACAAGTGAAGAATTGTTGCGTATGTTCGAATTTACATTTCAGCTTGAGAATGCTACTGCACAAATCATCTAGTCCAGTCCATCGGATACAGAATGAAGATTCTGAAAATGCTAGATTGTTGGTGAGGCAGGTATTAGAAACCAGTTTGCTTAAGTTGCAAGAAGAAACAAGGAAGCACATTAAGGCTATTAGATGGGAGCTAGGAGCATGTTGGGTTCAACATTTACAAAATCAGGCTTCAGGGAAAACTGAGTCGAAGAAGGCTGAGGAAGCAGAGCCTGAACCTGTGGTAAAGGGTCTTGGCAAGCAGGGAGCATTGCTGAAGGAGATTAAGAAGAAAGTAGATGTCAGAAACAAAACTGAAGAGAGAGAAGATGCTTCTCCGGCTGACAATCTTGACGCAAACAAGAAAATGGACATCTCTAATCAGAAAGAGTTGGAGAAGAAAGAAGAGGAAATGGCAATAATGTGGAGAACTCTCCTTCCTGAAGCAGCGTATTTGCGCCTTAAAGAATCAGAAACGGGCCTTCATCTCAAGGTTGGTAGTTTCCTACTAAGCAGAACGCATATCTGCCAATTCTCTGAACTTATCCATCCCTGAGGAATTCGTGAGTTGCACCTATATATTTGTGCGCATATTTCTTTCTTCGTCTCCGGTGTAATTTAGTGATCCATGTTTCGCTTGATTGGCATTTCATCTTGCAGTCACCTGATGAATTAATTGAAATGGCACATAAGTATTATGCTGACGTTGCTCTTCCAAAACTGGTAAGCTACTTACAACTACAGAATGTTTGTCTTGAACTCCATCCATTGAACTTGATATATCTGTTTGCTGTGACATAAACTTACAGGTAGCAGATTTTGGCTCACTTGAACTTTCACCTGTTGATGGAAGAACATTGACAGATTTTATGCATACCAGGGGTTTGCAGATGTGTTCCTTGGGTCGTGTGGTAAATTCTTATAAGCTTTTTCCTACTTTCTATGCTTCAGAATTAGTGTTGATATCTTATTTGAGACACTTTCCCTAAAACCATTTCTGAACCCCTTTATTTGATGATCACTGGCAATCTAACATGGTTTCTATGATATTACTGTTAGATAATAAACTTGAATTATGATTGTTAGAGTCCTAGTTAGAGTCATTAGTTAGAGTCATTGTTAAACTTGAAATATGATTATTAGAGTCCTAATTAGAGTTATTGTTTAAGTTAAATAGTAGTAGTTTAGTTTATCAAGAATTGGTTTTGTAAGCCTATGTTTATATGGGCATATTTTGTTTTATGTGACAGCAATTTACCTTATAATACAGAAGATTGTTTAACCTCTATTCCTCTGTTTCTTTTGCCTCTTCCATACTTTTTGTTGTCCAACAAAGTGGTATTAGAGCTAGAAATCAGTTTGGCCACAACCAGAAGATATACAGAAGCGCTAGAAACTGTATTTTGAAGGTGTTCCACAGTAAAAACCAAGATGAATGGAATGTTACTGTTTCAATTTCCGAAACTTAACAAGGAGAATTATGACAACTGGTTTATCAAAATAAAAACATTGCTAGGATCACAAGATGTATGGGATATTGTAGAAAAAGGATTCAATCATCCGGAGGGTGAAGAAGCGTTAATAGTGCAAAAGGAAGCACTACAGAAAGCTAAAAAAAAGGATCAGCAAGCGTTCACTCTTATTCATATGTGCTTAGATGAAAATATGTTCGAAAAGGTGTCTACTGCAACTACAACAAGAGAAGCGTGGGAGATTTTACATAATTGTTTTAAAGGAAAAGATAAAATAATTAAAGTACGCCTGCAGACTTTGAGATGTGACTATAAAAATCTCAAGATGAAGGATTCTGAATCTATAGAAGAGTATTTTGGTAGAGTCTTGACTATGGTGAATCAATTAAAGAGATACGGAGAGCCGATGGAAGATGTTCAAATGATTGAAAAAATTCTTCGGTCGCTAATTTTAAAATTTGATTACATTGTGACCGCTATTGAAGAATCAAAGGATTTAGATTCGATGTCTATAAATCACCTTTTGGGTTTGTTACAAGCCGGTGAAGAGAGATTGAAGAAAAGAGAAGAATCGGATGCTCTAGAGTTGTAGGCGAAGTTCAATTTAAATGAAAAAGAAGACAATCAACATTAAGGACATAGTAGAGGACGAGGAGGCAGAGATTGTGGTCGAGGCTGGAATTGTGAAAATTGTGGAAGAGACAGAGGAGGCAGAAATAATTCGAATAACAACGAAGAGTCAGATTTTCAGCAACAATATCCAAGAAGACGTGGTAGAGGTGGATCGTTTCAACGAGGTCGTGGTCAAAGATCCAATCTACAATTTTACAATTGCGAAAGATTTGGTCACTATGCAGCGAAATGTAGATGGAATTCAAATGAAGAAGAAAACGCAAATTGTCTTGAGGTTGAAGAAGATTATGATGAAGCATTTGCCTTGTTATTAACGTGCAATGGTGACAAAGAAAGGAGTGAGGAGTCTTGGTTTCTCGACTCAGGAGCCAGCAATCAAATGATTAGTAATAAATATTTATTTTATAGTCTTGATGAATCTGTTAAAGGTAATATTTCTTTTGGTGATAAAACTAAAGTTCCAATCAAAGGTAAAGGAGAAATTTTGATTAAATTGAAGAATAGAGATCATCAGTTTATATCTCATATTTATTATGTTCCTGCTTTGAACACAAATATATTTGAGTATTTGACAACTTTTGGAGAAAGGCTATGAAATACAGATGAGAAAGAGTGGATTGGTCTTGTGAAATGGAAAAGGAAGATTGATTGCAAAAGTGCCAATGTCGAAGAGCAAGATGTTCATACTGAAGATCAATAAAGATAGTCCCATATGTTTAAAAGCTACTACGAATGATTCGTCATGGTTGTGGCATCTTAGGTTGGGCCACTTGAATTTCTGTGGATTAGAGCTATTATATATGAAAAGGATGGTACATGGCTTGCTTTTTATAAGTCATCCTGATCAAATTTGAGTATTTGACAACTTTTGGAGAAAGGCTATGAAATACAGATGAGAAAGAGTGGATTGGTCATGCGAAATGGAAAAGGAAGATTGATTGCAAAAGTGCCAATGTCGAAGAGCAAGATGTTCATACTGAAAATCAATAAAGACAATCCCTTATGTTTAAAAGCTACTACGAATGATTCGTCATGGTTGTGGCATCTTAGGTTGGGCCACTTGAATTTCTGTGGATTGGAGCTATTATTTATGAAAAGGATGGTACATGGCTTGTCTTTTATAAGTCATCCTGATCAAATTTGTGAAGGTTGTAGTATGGTAAGCAGTCTAGGAGGAGCTTTCCGAAGGAGTCTTTATCTCGAGCTACACAACCACTCGAATTGGTGTACGTTGATATATGTGGTCCTATCGCACCAAGTTTATAAGAAAAGAACAGGTACTTTTATTGTTTATTGATGATTATACTCGCAAGACTTGGGTTTATTTTTTGAAGGAAAAATCTGAAGCATTTGAAGCGTTTAAGAAATTTAAAGCTCGAGTTGAGAATAAAAGTGGTTATTTAATTAAAGTAATTCGGACTGATTGAGGAGGTGAATTCACGTCAAATAAATTGAATCAACTATGTGAGTATCTTAGTATTCAATATTCTTTGACGGTTCCTAGATCACCTTAGCAAAATCGAGTTGTGGAGCTTAAAAATAGAACTATTCTTGACATGACTCGTAGTATGCTGAAGAGTAAGAGGATGCCAAATGAGTTTTGGGCTGAAGCAGTAGCATGTGCGGTATATTTGAATAATCGTAGTCTCACAAAGAGTCCACAAGAAGCATGGAGTGGAAGGAGGCTAAGTATTTCGCACTTAAGAGTATTTGGAAGTATTGACTATGTGCATGTTCTTGATGAAATAAGAAGCAAGTTGGATGATAAGAGTCAAAAGTTCATACTTGTTGGCTATGCTGAAAATTCAAAAGAGTGTAAATTTTACGATCTTTAGAATGAAAAAACAATCATTAGTAGAGATGTTGAGTTTGATGAAGAACGCTCATGGGAGTGGAATGTACCACATGATGAAAATTATGAATTTCTTCCTTTGTTTGATAAATTTTTTGATGCAGATAAGTCCCATAATCAAATTGTTACTGATTTTACACCGCAAAATCCTCCACGTGAAGTTCAAACAACTCAAACGATTATGTCTCCACGAAGCTCCTCCGAGAGGCCACATCGTATGCAGAGCTTAGAAGAAATATATGAAGTAACAGAAAAAATCAATGATTCTACTATGTTTTGTTTGTTAGCAGATACGGAACCAATGACGTTTGAAGAAGCTATCAAAGGCGAAAGATGGAGATTTGTTATGGATAAAGAGATGAAAGCAATTAAAAAGAATGATACTTGACGATTAATAGATCTTCCAAAAGGGAAGCAACCTGTAGCAGTAAAGTAGATTTATAAAGTGAAGAAAAAATCAAAATGAGAAGTAGAGAAGTACAAAGCTCGACTTGTTACAAAAAGATTCACTCAAAAAACTAGAATTGATTATGATGAAGTCTTTAATCTAGTTTTTCATGATAGAAGTAAGCATATAAACACCAAGTATCATTTTATAAGAGAATGCATTGGGAACAAAGAGATTCAATTGAAGCATGTGACATCTAAAGATCAAGTTGCCAATATGTTTACCAAAGCTTTAAAATGTGAAGATTTTTGCAGACTGAGAGTTATTCTTGGAGTTATTAAAGGTTGAATTACAAGTTTAAAAGAGGCTATTAGATAATAAACTTGAATTATGATTATTAGAGTCCTAGTTAGAGTTATTAGTTAGAGTCATTCTTAAACTTGAATTATGATTGTTAGAGTCTTAGTTAGAGTTATTGTTTAAGTTAAATAGTAATAGTTTAGTTTATCAAAAATTGGTTTTGTAAGCCTATATTTATATGGGCATATTTCATGTTTTATGTGACAGCAATTTACCTTATAATATAGAAGATTGTTTTGCCTCTATTCTTCTGTTTCATTTGCCTCTTAAGTATTTTTTGCTGTACAAACATCTTTAGTCTTTTCTGCCTAATTTATTCCTTTTATCTTTCTAGGTTGAATTGGCTAACAAGCTTCCTCATGTGCAATCTCTTTGCATACATGAGATGATAGCTCGAGCCTACAAACACATACTGCAGGCTGTAGTTGCAGCAACAGATAATGCTGCTGACTTGGCTGTGTCAATAGCGTCATGTCTAAATATCCTGTTGGGGACACCTTCAGCTCAAAATGGGGATGCAGAGGCTATTAATGATGAGAAGCTAAAATGGAAATGGGTCGAGACATTTCTTCTCAAAAGGTTTGGATGGCAGTGGAAGCATGAAAGCCATGAAGATCTAAGAAAGTTTGCCATTCTTCGTGGGCTGTCCCACAAGGTTTGACTTCATCTCGCTTTTGTAAGCGCTAAACGTATTTCCACGTTAAGATTATAACATGTAATTTTTCAGGTTGGACTAGAGCTTCTTCCTCGGGACTATGAGATGGAAGGTGCTTCTCCGTTTCGGAAGTCTGATATCATTAGTATGGTCCCCGTCTACAAGGTAAGATCGCGATTACTCACGTAAACAATGAGGACTAGTAGTAGGAATTTATATTGCTCTGATTATGGAAAAACTTGAGAAATTCTGCAGCATGTTGCGTGTTCATCTGCGGATGGACGTACATTGTTAGAGTCATCCAAAACTTCCCTGGATAAAGGCAAACTGGAGGATTCTGTCAACTATGGCACGAAAGTATGAGCCCGTTTTTACTTGTCTATTTCGTCTTCTTCTTTCCTGTAGTTATTTGTTAGTTCTCTTCTATAAGTGAATAATTATTTGAAAATGTCTCAATCTATTTTGAAGGCACTCTCAAAACTGGTATCAGTCTGTGGTCCTTATCATAGAATGACTGCAGGTGCATACAGTCTTCTGGCTGTAGTGCTCTATCACACCGGAGATTTCAATCAAGTATGTCCTTTATGTTTATGGATGCTTCCAGATGACTGGAGAAGCTCAATACCATAGTACTCACCAAGAATTGTTCCTTAGTATATGATCTCTTTGTTCTTCACTTCATTCAGGCGACAATTTATCAGCAAAAAGCTCTGGATATTAATGAGAGAGAGCTTGGCCTTGATCATCCTGACACAATGAAAAGCTATGGAGATCTTGCCGTGTTTTACTACCGTCTTCAGCATACAGAATTAGCCCTGAAGTATGTTTCGTTAACTTATCTTCCCCGAAAATACTATCTATAGGGGTCCTCGTGATTATTCCTTGTTCTGTTCTAGGTATGTCAATCGTGCATTATATCTGTTACATTTAACGTGCGGGCCATCGCATCCAAATACGGCTGCCACCTACATCAACGTAGCAATGATGGAAGAAGGATTAGGAAACGTCCATGTTGCTCTTAGGTACCTCCATGAGGCTCTGAAATGTAATCAGAGACTACTTGGAGCTGACCATATACAGGCAAGTCCTCTTCATCTCTCATCTACGTACACACACACATATCACTTATGGTGTAGCATGCATCGACGTGTAGCAGCTTCTATTCCTTTCATAATTTTGACACTTTTGTGGCTTATATAGACTGCCGCCAGCTACCATGCCATAGCTATCGCTCTCTCCTTGATGGAAGCTTACTCACTTAGTGTCCAGCATGAACAAACTACTCTTCAAATACTGCAGGCCAAACTTGGCTCTGAGGACCTGCGCACACAGGTAATGTAACTCTTTAACATTCAGCCCCCACATTCTGCTTAATTGATGAGATTTCCTACTCCATATCTTTGTACATCCACCTTTCCAGGATGCTGCTGCTTGGCTCGAGTATTTTGAGTCCAAGGCTTTGGAGCAGCAAGAAGCTGCACGCAATGGTACCCCAAAGCCGGATGCTTCGATCTCCAGCAAAGGTCATTTAAGGTAGCATCTGGCTGATGCTTAATATATAGTTCATATTCATCTGAAATGGTAGAGTTAGGGTTTTTATGCTTCCACTTCGAAGCTTATGTTGGTCAAAGTAGACAAGTGTGCTCCGATTTTGATAGTTGCAGGTTCTAACTGTCGGCTTATCCGTTAGTTGACTCCAAATTGAGAAATATGAGCAAACAATGTGACGTACTCTTAATGAACGAACTAATCACATTGGACAATTGAGTTTAAGAACTGTGTGGATTATTGGATGTTGGCAATTAAATGTAGCATTTCTCCTCCCGTTACAGTGTATCGGATCTTTTGGACTACATAACGCCTGATGCAGAGATGAAAGCAAGAGAGTCCCAAAAGAAAGCTCGAGCAAAGGTCAGACTTCGACCTGGACTCTTCTGTTATATTCTTGATGTTGACTTGATCAATTCTTTGTTACACTAAAGCAATCAAGTTTCCTTCCGTTATACAGGTTAAAGGTAGGACAGGCCAAAACTGGGAAACAGCTGTTGATGAGTATCAGAAAGATGAAACCTTGTCGTCAATTTATCATGCTGTAGAAATTTCAAGTGATAAGGAAAATAATTCTGGAGCTCAATTGTCAGAATCTAGAAAGGGAGAAACAGATTCAAGCCTCCCAGATCAGGCTAACTTTAATCAGAGTAAAGAAGTGGCACAAGAGGATAATTCAGATGAAGGGTGGCAAGAAGCTGGTCTGAAGGGTCGCTTACCTGCAGTTCGTAAATCATCTGCTTCACGAAGGTCAAGCCTAGCAAAGCTAAATACTAATTTTACGAATGCATCCCAGTCATCAAGATTCCGAGGAAAGACCTCTAACTTTGCATCTCCAAGGACATCCCCGAATGATTTGTCTGCTTCAGCTGGACTCAATATACCTGTTCCCAAAAAGTTTGTTAAGAGTGCTAGCTTCAGTCCAAAAGTAAGCAATTCTAGTGCCCCAACTGGTGAAGCAGAAAAATCAAGTAACCCTAAGTCAGCTCCAACTACTACTTCATCAGATCAAGTTGCCAAATCACCTTCAGTGACTAGTTCAATCAGTGTGCAGGCAGCTGGAAAACTTTTCTCCTACAAAGAAGTTGCTTTGGCACCTCCAGGGACAATTGTGAAGGCTGTAGCGGAACAGTTTCCAAAAGGACATGTACCCGCAGAACCAAGTTCTCAGGTGACACTTGAGCCAGTTGCATCAGAGCTCAATCATGAGGTACGGCAAAAAGGAGCTGAAGAAAATATTCTCAAACCTGAAGGTAAAAGACAGCTTCAGGTTTCTGGCAAAAGTCTTGCACAAGAAGAGCAGGAGAAAGAAGGAGAAGGTGTAGTGATTAGAGAATCTATGGAAGAAGCAAAAAATGCCACTGTCGATTATAAAGAAGTAGACGCTGAAACAAGTAAATTTGAAACTGCTGGTCATGAAATTACAAAATGTGACACTGCAAATGCTGCAGATTCAGAACAGGAGAACATCGATGCGTCCATGGACGCAGGTAATGTGGATTCTGGAGTGGGCAGTTGCACAGCACTTTCTCCTGATCTTGAACCATTTTCTGGTTCCACTGAAAATGCAAATTCTATACTGGAGAAAGATGCTTCAATTCCTGAGAAAGTAGTAGAAGAAAATCCTCAGGATCTATCCAATAGCAACTCTATTGGTAACCCATCGGTAGCTGAAGGAGAAAAGCAAGATGAAGCAGACACTGGAACGGAGACAACCAAGAAACTTTCAGCAGCTGCACCACCATTTAATCCATCCACAATTCCAGTTTTTGGCTCAGTTACAGTGCCAGGAGTCATAGACCATGGCGGAATTCTTCCTCCACCGGTGAACATTCCTCCTATGCTTACTGTCACTCCTGTCCGCATATCACCTCGTCAATTAGCAACAGCTAGGGTTCCCTACGGCCCAAGGCTTTCTGGTAGCTACAGTAGATCTGGAAATCGGGCTTCAAGAAACAAAGCGAGCTTCAATAACGGTGAACATGCTGGAGATGGGAGTCACTTCAGCCCTCCTAGAATAATGAATCCACATGCAGTTGAATTTGTACCTGGTCAGCCTTGGGTTTCAAATGGCTATCCCGTGTCACCAAGTGGTTACTTGGCTACCACAAACGGCATTCCTGTGTCTCCAAACGGATTCCCCGTGTCTCCAACCGGTATCCCAGTGTCACCTAATGGACATCCAGTATCACTTAGCGGAATCCAAGTGACACAAGCCGGGTTTCCTTCAGGTCCAGTTAGTTCAGTATACTCGGTAATGGCTGCTGATATTGGTAACCAGATCATAGGAGAAGTTGCTACCGAGAGCAGTGTTGGAAGTTGCCCAGTAGAAGAAGAAGAACATACAGAAGAGTCAGAGACTCTTGAAGAGAAAGATGAATACGCACGTCCTGAAATTGAAGAGAAGCCTAATATGGCAAAAGAAACCTGCGCTAGCATTTCAAGTGGGGGGAAACCAAGCAAATGTTGGGCAGATTATAGTGATAATGAAGCTGAGGTTGTCGAGGTTACAAGTTAAAGAATTAACGTAGTTTTTGCGGACCATGCTGGTGGCAGTGAGGAATGGTAAGCTTTTGAACTTGGAAATGAGAATATTTTTCCCGATACACTTTGGTTTTGCTGCAACAAGGAGGACTTGATGGGGGCGGGGGGGTTGCATGCCTCCTAAGAAAATATACCATGACCATAAAATAGCTGCTGCGTAAGTTCTTTATTAGCTTAAAGTCGCATGCCGTTGACCTTTTTTGCCCTTCTTT
>JAOSBL010000008.1:357193-369113 GCA_027568915.1 Erythroxylum roraimae
AGAATATTTGATTGTTGCTGATTTGCAGGAACCGATTGAATGGCTTTGAATAGCTTGAGCTGAAATGGCAGGAAATCTTGCTGGTTTGAATGAAAGAAAATCTTGTTGGTTTTAAATGGAATCCCGAGTCACAAGGAGCTATTACAATGGTCTCCTCCTTTTCATACTTTCGAAATTTCTCTTAATTTATGTTTATTTTCCTTAATCCCTCTACTGTTTACTAAATTAATTTGAAGCAATATTGTCCGTGAATTTGTCTGCACTAATTAAGCTCATGTTGGTACGTACAAATATGATATGATCTATGCACTTCTTTTGGGGTTCAAATCCTCAGTTCTTGTTATTCTGTTATAACTCTATTCCGCGTCAAATACGACGTCGTTTTGTAATAAAAACTATATCATATTATGTACAGAACTTACAAAACGATATCGTATTGGACGCAGAACAGAGTTAAAATAGATTTTTTATAATAGAGAATTTAGTCTTTTTTTATAATCCTAATAAATTTGATTGTAATTAAAAGGGGTTACAAAATTCCTTAATTATATTATTTCGTTAGTTAGAAAACTAGTCATCTACCTTCCTAATATGGTTAAAACAATAAAATAATAAAACACTTGTATTCAAGAATATTTATTAGTTAAAAATGATTGTCTTGTACCCTAAAGTGGAAGAGATAATCATTAAGGTTATGTTTGGTAGGGCAATTAGTAATGAAATAAAATAAAATATAATATTATTCTATAGTTTAAGATGATGGTTTATAATAAAAACCCTCGTTTTCTATCATATTCTATTATAAACACTGATTTGGAGGGCTTAAGATGGAATGTAAAATAATAAATATGTTACCTAATTTACATTAATAAATTTTTATAATACTAATTATACCCTCAACCTTAATAACAAGCAACAAGACAAATACATCTCATTCTATCAAGAGTAGAATAGTCATTCATTATTATTATATATACATTACATTACATTCCATCTATCAAATAACGTTTCACTGTATTACATTATGAACCATTTCATCCATCCCAAACAATAAATCTATAATATTACATCCATTTACATCTCATTTCATTAAAGACCTTATGTCCAATCATAGCTTAAAGTTAAAATTTTGAAACAATTTTGATTTTTTTTTGTAAAATTGAGCAAAATTTTAATTAAATTAGGATCGGATGTTATCATAGAATTTGTAATTAACTTTAAAATCGTGCTATCTTTTCCTATTTACCCAAATAGGTAATTAAACAAGTAAACCTCTTCTAATAAATTCTATAATATGTCCTTTTATATTGTTTAATCCATAAAATTATCAAGTGCATATGCACACCTCTCCATGTTCCCATAATGAAAAGTTATGTAGAATCAACTTTTGACCATATAGGATTGTGAGTAATAGAACATTAATTAGTCTGATTAGAAAATTTAGTACATTAATTAGCATAACAAGCAGAGTGCTTCCATTAATGACAATGCTTTATTCAATGCGAAGGATTAATATTAATCAACCGATCATTTCCATGTATGACCATGTTATAGAAAATTCCTTTGAATACTAATTAATCCTGATAAACCAGTTGTTTGAATGCTAATAACCAAAACTAAACATCAACCAATGCGGCTAATTTTGACCCGGTAAACCTAATATGGTATTAGTAAAATTACGAATTAAGACCTATAAAGATGATTTAATCAGTAATATTAACTTCCAAAGATGTTACTTAATTTTAATTCATTAAATATTCTTATTTAAATTATATAAGCACATTAAAAACGTATCTCAATATAGAAAATTTAATTTAATTTAATCAATTTCAGGAAAAATAAAAAATAAAAATGCTGCACATCTTAGCTATTAAAATTTAATTAATATTCAAAGGTCTGAATGTTTATTAAACAATTATAAAAAAAGGTGTGCTGTAATGATGTTACACTTACAGAAGTCCTTTCAATTAAGGCAAAGCAGAGCCCAAGCCCTTTGATTCAGATAGTGATGTTTATGGATTTATTACATCAATGCAGCTCTGGGAAGAAGAACCCATCAGTACCGGTTGAAACATATATGGAATATAGGAAACAGACTGAACCGTCTTCGACTAACGTAGGACTCAACTCAACAATGCTTGAAGCTTGATCTCAAGATTTGTCTGAATTCATATCACCATCTTCTCTTTTTCAACTTCTTTATTATTTTTTTCTCATATTAAAACAACTGTACTTGTTTGTATTGTTATTACTATATTTATATATTAATATAGTCGATGACAAAGTGAATACAGCATAATGAATTAAAAAACAATGGGTTGGGTTGACAAAATGTAATTAGCCAATGTATAATAATAAGAGATTAGAGAGTGCTAAATTAGCAGGAGATTTCACAGCACCATATTAACACAAAAAGACAAGCGAGTATGGAGCAAATGAGCCGCTTGTAGACGGCCAGAAACAGCTCTCTCAGCTTAGCCGGCCAACTTATTCTCCTTCTTGAATTCCTTTATAAGCGATCACTTGGAGGACTCAGTCATGTATCTCCGGTTTTAGTCTTCTTCTACAACTGTAATCCGACTTTTGGTTGCTCAGTTTCATGGGGAAAGTAACAGAACAAAAGCAGAAAGTCACAGCTAATTATACCACTGATAAACCTACAACTAGTTTTTCCGCTAACAATAATGGAGTGACCAAGGTTAAACGAACAAGACGAACTGTACCTCGAGACTCCCCTCCTCAACGAAGCTCCATCTATCGTGGGGTTACAAGGTGATGAAGTTTGATTTGATTGTTTTCTTTCAATTCCCATTTTCGGTTTTCAGTTTTAGACTGAGCTGTTTGTGGAATGATTGTTTCAGGCATCGGTGGACGGGTCGATATGAAGCTCACTTGTGGGATAAGAATTGCTGGAATGAATCACAAAACAAGAAAGGAAGACAAGGTTGGTCTTCTTCATCAGCTTGTTCACGATCTGTATCTCTCTTCTCATCAATAAACAGTTCGTGATGAATTATATTAAGGCAATTGGACTGACATTTTTCTTTTACGGTCTCGGGTTGGTGGCAACTGATGAATTTCGTGGAAATGCAGTGTACCTCGGTACGTACAGTCACCAAACATCAATGTACTTTCAATATCAGTAATAGTTGAAGCTTGTATATAGAATCTGATCGAACCATGTAACTTTTCAGGTGCATATGATGATGAAGAAGCAGCAGCTCATGCTTACGATTTAGCAGCACTCAAATACTGGGGCCAGGACACCATTCTTAACTTTCCGGTAAATTCGGAATACAAGTATTTAAGAAACACAAACTTTGCTAAAACTGAAGTGCTTTCTTCATATTGGAATTAAATGGCAGTTGTCCACATACCAGAAAGAGCTGAAGGAAATGGAAGGTCAATCTAGAGAAGAATACATCGGATCCCTGAGAAGGTACTTTGAGCATGTTTAAGAAGAGATTGGAACTGGTCTATCACAATTAAGTCTGACAACACTCTTGGCTTTGCATTTTTTATAGGAAGAGCAGTGGATTTTCTCGTGGAGCATCAAAGTATAGAGGTGTGGCAAGGTAATAATTAAGAATCATCATTCAATTTCGTGACTCATTTTAAGAATAATTCTTGAAATTAACGAATTAAATACTAGTTTTCTCATATAATATAGTTATGTTTTCAGGATCTTAACATTTATAAACTCTCATGTTATGTTATGTCCAGACACCATCATAATGGAAGGTGGGAAGCTCGGATCGGTAGAGTATTTGGCAATAAGTACCTTTACCTCGGAACATACGGTAATTCTTGTTCGATGTTTCCGGTAATTATATGTTTTTGTTAACTGAAAAAACTAACAAAACCGAGGATCTTTTAATATTCAAGAAATGAGCTTGCCCACCTTAATCATATGATTAACCAAAAACTTCAAGAGTTTCTGAACTTCTCTCAATATTAAATTCTATTGGACTAAGTAAAGACATACATTTCTCCTTGTTCAGTTTCAATAGCAAATGACAACTAAGCTTACACTTTTCGAAACTCCAGTTGTTTCCTTGCTCAAACACATGAAGTTATTTAGTTATGGAAGGAGTTGATCAACCCCGAACTAAAAGATGTTCTAAGTACATATAAGTATTTCACAATTTGAATCGAATTCTTCCTTTAATTTTAGGTTATTAATTTACTATATAGTTTATATTAAAAATATAATTTATAAATTATAATAAAAGACATGAATCTTTCATGTAATTTTTAAAACTTTAGAAAAATTTTAAAAATTATCCTAATTTTCAATTTTCTATAAAAGCATATATTTTTAATTCTAATTAAATAATAACAATAAAACATTTACCGAATGAATGTGAGACGTTAACTAATTACATGTCACTAATAAGAGAATTTAACTAAACTTTTAAATTTAATATGAATTAATTAAATAATAATTTAAAATTTTAAGAACTGAGTTGAATAATTATATAAGCAACATTTAATTGCTACAGGAACAAGTTTAAGAGAAAATGTTTTTTGAAAATTTAAAAATTAGAAGAAATTTCTTTAAGAATTTTAAAAATTAAGAAGTTTTTTAAATTATAGGAAAAAAATGTAAATTTTTATCCTATAAACTATTATATAATAAATTAAAAATTTATTATTTCTTAAAAATTGATTATGACTCTCTACACAATCAATTAGTTGGGATGATACGAAATTGCTTATTGCCATAAATTTATGAGATAAAAAATAAATCTTAAAGATGATTCCCACATGTATCTCAGTGATATGCTCATGTCATAGATCGCTTGTCTACTAGATCTCGAGCTCTTATTTTAACGGTGTATCTGTCGCAGCTACACAAGAAGAAGCTGCCACTGCATACGATATGGCTGCTATAGAGTACCGTGGACTAAACGCCGTCACCAATTTCGACCTCAGCCGCTACATCAAGTGGCTGAAACCTGATCAAACTGGAAATAATAACGGTGGTAACAGTAACATCGATAACGACACTAGTCTAAACCCTAATTTGACCACTAGCTCAAGTACTCCTACACCTAATCAACAACTTGGACTGAGCTTCCTTCACAATCAACAACCCTACCAACCTTCTCAAGCAACAAACGGCGTGATTAACTCCGCCCAAACACCGCGGACGGCGAGCGCCACCTCAGCGTTGGGCCTACTCCTTCAGTCATCCAAGTTCAAGGAAATGATGGAGATGACATCTGCGGCGGACTGCCACACAACGGTGGCGGAGTTGGAGCAACCGCCAGAATGCCACTTCCCGGAAGACATAGCCAACTACCTGGAATGCCAAGGTTCAAGCAACTGCGGAGAAGGAGGAGAGCATTCGATATTCGGCGACGTAAACTCCTTCTTGCCACCAATGTTTCAATGCGACTTCGACTCTTGAAAAGAGACAGAAACTAGAGGAGTTTACGTGCTTCTGGCATGACCAAGGACCTTTGTCAGATTATTACAAGGTACGTAGGTTCTTTATTAATATAACAGAACACACAAACAATGGCCTCCCGGCAGTGGCTCTTCCTCCACACGCGGCGGAGAGTTATATGATCAGATCATCAGCTTTTTTAGTTTCTTATTTTTCTTAATCAACTAAAAAACGAACAGAAGGAGGAGACCTGCAACTTTGGTCCCGGATATTTTTTATTGAGATCACCATTTTGTAGATGAAAGAAAAAACAAAATAACACCATAATTCGTTTTTTTTTCCATCTTTTGTCAGAATAAGATGTAGTTTTCATTTTTCTTCGTACGTAATAAATGAACACTTTGTCCAAAAAAAAAAAGAAAAAGGCCTTTTGACTTTTGTGGTTGGCAAATTCTGTATCAATATGGCCATTAACGCTGTGTTTGGTTTGGTTTCTATCCTTGTTAACGGAGACAAAAGATGAGATATAAAAATTCAATCTTTGTGTGACGTTTGGTTGCTTTTCTCGAGTTTCTGTCCACCGTTTTTGGGTGACAGGGACAAGTTTTTTTGTTCCTCCCAAAAAGGGAGGACAGAGACGCTTGTCTCTATCTCCGCAACATAAGCTTAATTTAAACCTCATATTTATTAATAATTACCTAAAAATAATTTATTTCAAATAATTATATATATGTTGTGTAAAAAAAGAAAATTAAGTAACTAATTAACCAACTTTTGATTTTGAGGCTTTTGCAACTGACAACGGTTATAAAATATCTATACGCCACTCCAGTCAACAGCTTTGTATTGTTCATTAAGCATTAGATTATGCACTTCCGTAAATATACCCAAATTTAATAACCATTTTTGTCAGTACAAACTCAAAACATTTTCATTTCCCGCCCAAAACCCATCTTCTCAAAAGCTCCCTCTCCCTCTTCTCTTCTCCACCCTATTTTGGAGGTTTCAGAATGCCTGACCTTGCCAAAATCTCGCTCTCTTCTTCCTCGTCCCCAGACTCTTCGCTTTTTCCGGTGAAAATCATCTGCGATTGGGAGCGAACGCCTGTCACCGGCGGCGGCGGTAACGGCGACGGAAATTCAAATAGGGTTCCCAAGCGGAATCGAGTCAAGAAAGGAGGGTGTAATGCCGAGGGTTCAGACAGTTTTGACGGGAGTTTGCTAGAGGCCAAGGTCGAGCTTTGTGTCTCGCCGTCGAAGAGCTTTCTTCCCTTTCTCGTTCGCGCTAAAAAAATGGTGATTTTCAGGTTTCCGTTGTGGGTTTGTTGAGTAGACATGTGTAGATTTTAGAGGGGTATGTGCATTTGGTAATTTTTGAATTGGTACTTTTCTTTGCGTCCTGTTGTGTTTGATTATAGTTGAAGTTATTTTCAGTTCCTAGTAAGGAAGCTTGCGATTCATGGTGCACTTTTGCCGCTTTACTTGGTGGGTTGGTCCTGGAACACTTAAATTTGGAACTTTATGTGCAACAATCTGAAAAAGGAAGGATCTTTATTTTATCAGTGTAGTTTCAACTAAACTTTTCTGGTTATTGTGATAGTAATTAGTGGTTTGTGTGGGATTCGCTTCTAAAACCAACAAATGGCTTCCATTAATGGTTTTTAACGTCATTGCATAGATCATATAAGGGAGAGCTTCACTCAGATGATTCATTTAACCTAAATGTGTTTCAAAAGGGGTAAGCTTGTGGGACTCTTAACACTTGTTTTGCTGCGGCTGTACATGGAAAGTAAGGATTTCGAAATATTTATGGTTGATTTTCCCGGGAGTCGGTGGAATCTGCCCTCCCAATAGATGTCTAGCTGGAAAACCATATATGGTAAGATTATGTATTTATATGATANNNNAGTAAGTTTCAGATTAGAAGCTAAGTTAATACCATCATCATTTTTTATCATCTAAGGTTGCCTATATATGGAAAGCAGACTTACTTCTTCAAGTCATAGCGCTCAGCTTTGATTAGCTCTTTGTTAATGCAACATACCAGGTGACATTGATGCCCTTCCATTATTTTGCAGGTTCAATGCCTTCAATGCCACCTTTTTATTAACCCTGGGGAGGAGTTATTATGCTCTGTCCATGATTGTCAGGGGGTTTATCACTCAAAGTGCGCTAAGGAAAGACTTGGAATCACAAATCTGAAGAAATTCAAGTGTCCGCAGCATGTAAGATAAGATCAACGGCGCAAAATCATGAATTGCAATTAACTTGCCTTTATAATTTTTGCTTACAATGTAATTTACTCCCATGAACAGACCTGCTTCCTTTGCAAACAAAAATCTCAATGGCGGTGCGTTCGGTGCCAAATAGCTGCACATGATAAGTGTGCACCATGGCCAGAAGAAGTGATTCGTCTGGTAGACCAGCCAGGGAGAGTTGTTTGTTGGAGGCACCCAGCTGATTGGCAACTTGATAAGAAGGTCAACCTCTTCTTTCCTTCATCTGTAATGTCCTGTCATCATTTTTCCTTCTAGGAGCATGACTTCTTGCTATTACAAGATGAAAGGTTCTGATAACATTACCTTGTAAACTTAGCGTGACTACATGAGCTCCAACTTCTATAGATGAACAAGAGTTTGTTTGTTTGATATCAACAAGCCTACATCTTCCTGTGGAGACACATACTGTCTCTACTTTAGAATCTGCATTCTGAAATTGAGTCAGTATTTGATCTGTTTGACATACAAACTACCTCAGTGTTTCTGGGCCTATGAGGTTGATGGTATAATTCATTTAAGTGACTGTTCATCTGGCCCAAATTCAGCCGATGAAGGATGTGAAAATGTAGGAGCTTGCGATAATATCGCAGTCATGTTGTTTCTTCTGCTTAATTTGTAATCTCTAATGTAGATTTTAGCAAAGAATGTTCATGATGCTTAGAATGATATTATTGCCTTTTGGTTCTGGCTGAAAATTTGGACCCTTGAGGTTCTGTTTCTTTATTCTTGTTCTTATTATTGATTAGGGTGTCTCACAGGACTGATGTGTTTGTTGAATGAGCAGAATATGGCTCCAACAAGTAATATAGAGGTAAGGTCTCATGCATTACTGTTCTTGTGTTAAATACTACGTCAACTTGGTGCATTCCGAATTGATTTGAAGGAAAATGCAATTATCTCATAGATGACATTGTTTCCTTTCGCTATCATTCAAAAGATAACCTTTTCTTATTACGTATACATTTAACTCAGGAAATATTTGGTCAATTGCCTCTACCTTATGTTAATGAGGAGTTCAAGGTTGATTTGACATGGAAAGGCCTAGCAGATGATAAACTGGAGCCACCTCCTTACGTGCACATCAGGCGCAGTATCCTATATAATGTGGTATTAATTTCAAATTCGATTTAAGCTGATGTTCCGAGTGTTTCCTCATTAACATCCATTTATGTGCTGATACTCGGTAAATGCACTTCAATTGAATAAACTACAACAGACTTTTCTTTGTCTACATGTTTTGGATTTAATCAGTCAATTTTATCATGAGCCTGACCTTAATTGAGACTAGATGTTTACCTAATCAAAAAGAAACGTAAGGATGCTGATGTTGGATGCACAAGTTGCAAATCTTCATGCGGTGAGGATTGCGTATGCAGGTATAGCTACTTCAATTTTAGATTTCATTCATTCAACAATGCATTTTTGGATCATATAGTTAGCATTTATAGCATGTCTTTCTTCATCAGTGATTTCTTTCCTTCTTCCTCTCCATTTCTACATATTTAAAATTTTAATGATGTAATATATATTTTCTTCTGTTTCCTCTCCGTACACGTGCTATCTTTGTCGGGCAAAACAAATTCCCTCTCAAAGTGCTTCATATTTTACTTGCACTCTTTAATTAAGTGATTTCTTCATCAAATGGCAATGCTGTGCTTTAGCTAAATGGCATGTGGACTCTTTTATCACTGAAGATCATTAGCTTGAAATTTTGCAACTTCAATAGTTCAACTCAATCATTTCCTAGGGTTCAGTGCATAAGCTGCTCAAGGGCTTGTCATTGCCCAGAAAGTTGCAGGAACAGACCCTTCCACAAAGAGAAAAAAATCAAAGTTGTCAAGGTCATTGTCACCACCTCTGGATTCATTTCTTTAACTGGAGGTGATTCACTAAATTTAATGATTTACTTTTTCCTTTTTCAGACTGAACTTTGTGGTTGGGGAGTGGAAGCAGCTGAACCAATAGATAAAGGCGAATTCATAGTTGAGTATATTGGGGAAGGTAATCCTTCTACGACCACTAAAATATTTTCTTTTGCTCCCAAACTTCTCAAGTTGTTTGGTTGTAGTCTACTATTACTGGTCTTTCTTGCTCTAGTGATACAAGATTCTGATGTTATTCTGGTTTCTTTACAGTTGTGCATTGTAACTATAAGTAGCCAGGAAGTCAAATTAGTCGGAATATTTAGGAATTAGTATATTACTTGATTGAACATAAGAAAAAGATAACAGAACCACAGAACCACAGAAGGGTTGGCAAAATGTCGAATTGGATCCAGGGCTTTAAAGCTTGAGCTTGAGTTTTATCAACGGGTTGAAAAAAAATTATAACAATTAGTCGGGTCTAAAAACGTTGTCAACTCCTAGTTCTCAAAACAATTTGTCAAGTTCGAGTTCGAACCTAATCAAGCTTGAATACCCAAATTCAAGCCCGAACTCAAACTTTGTTATCCGTAGAGGAAAAGAGAAGGAAATTTCCACTCTAGCTCTACTTACATCCTGGTAGTAAAATTGGAAGTTTCAAACTGTAATGATAAGATCATGGAACCCAACGATATCTGTTTGTTGCATTGTAAATCTCCTCACATATCATGATGCTTTAGTCACCCATTTTGGCAAACCATAATTGCCTTCTGTCTTTCTGGGAAGCACTAGAATTTCAATAATTAGTTTTCCCTTTCAGTGATTGATGATGCACTGTGCGAACGAAGGCTTTGGGACATGAAGTACAAAGTTGTGAATAACTTTTACATGTGTGAAATTGGAAAAGACTTCACAATTGATGCAACTTTTAAAGGGAATGCATCTCGTTTTCTTAATCACAGTTGTGCTCCCAATTGTGTCCTGGAGAAATGGTTAGTACACTGTTTTGCCTTTGATGGGACTTCTGAGAGGATCAACAGGAGTCATTTGCTTATCCTATTACAGACCATAGGCAATAGATTATGAAGTTCACTAATTTTCAGTTTTTAACATATTTAGGCAAGTTGTGGGGGAGACCCGGGTTGGTGTGTTTGCTGCTCGTTCAATAAGATGTGGAGAACCGTTGACATATGATTACAGGTAAGCATGTGAAGTAGTTGGCAACCTCATGATATTATTATATCTTTTCAACCTCGTGATTCATGGTAGTGAATAGAAGAATCAAAGCAGTCATCTTTTTTGTTATGCAGCACAAATGACATTTGCCATGTCAGTGATTTTTCCCTACACATAGTCTGTAACTCATGGAAAATGTCTTGTTAAGTTCAAAAAGATCAATTGACTTTGCAGATTTGTGCAATTTGGTCCAGAGGTGAAGTGTTGTTGTGGTGCTGCAAACTGTCAGGGTTTTCTTGGGACCAGAAAAAAGATTTGTAAGGTGAAATTTAACTGGGGTGCAAAACAAAAGAGATCGCGTAGAAGATCACGAAGGTGATCATCAATAGCAGCTTTCAGCTGGTGTAACTACATGATCCATCCATAAAACCATTGATCTTTTTTGCTGTAGATCGAATGCTACGAATAAAATACAGGGTTAGATTAGAAGAGAAACCACATATTCTGTTGTCTGTAACAATCATTCAAGTTTTGCCACATAGAGAGTAGTCTTGTAACATTGTAACTGTTGAATGTAATTGATTGCCCTCAAGTTGGGGGTCACCAAGTTGTAATACAGTGTTTGACAAGAAGTATCGTGTTTTGGAGGTAATGACAGACAAGAAGCCTTTTTGCCTCTTTCCATATGCTCCTTCGAAGTTTATATCAGACACCATAATCTTATTCCAATCGTATATTCCAAATTTATATTGCACTTTAATCTTAAACATACAAGGACAATAATCTCTACCTTACATACTATCATTTAGCATCACCGGACTCTGATCCCATGTCTGAGGTATTATTTCCTAAGAATAAGTTTCTGATACCATATACTCGGACTTTTTTACAGCCTAGTCTTACAAGTCTAGTTATTTGTTTTCATATTATTTCATTGTGCAAGAGCATCAGAACTTGTCAGCAATTTGCTTTTGCATCATGGAACAAATTGGTTCCATTTGTAATATTTCTTTAGCTGATTGTGATTGTAGAGGCTTGAACACCTTTTCCTGTGTTGAGAACTTCAAGCATTAGCTAATTGTGGTTCTGATTTTGTAGACCTATGCTCTGTTTGACAGATAGCCAGAAAGGTAGGTCTTTCGAAATTTGGAAGTTGTTTAGGAAAAGTTAGTTTGGACAGAACCTTTGATTGGGTTTTTGACCCCTTTAAAG
>JAOSBL010000008.1:424381-434680 GCA_027568915.1 Erythroxylum roraimae
CTGTGTATCTGAGAAGTGATTACCTGCCCTTTGAAGTATGGCCGCCCGCAGACAGACGGTGGAAATGGAGAGAAAACGACAATGTCTGCTGGAGGGAAAAGCTTAAGTAGCTACGAACTTGTGTTTAAACATGCCAGCAAAGAACAGTGGATCTAGCTATATATCCAGTTTGGAAACCATTTTCGCATAAGAAATTGAGAAGGAAAAACATCTTACAGAGAGTCTCACATTTTGATACAAGCGAAAAAACATTGTTGCTTGCTAACTAACGACCAACATAAGGCACTTTTGTTGGTGTCTCAGCGTTGGATATATTTGTCTTAACTCAAACTATTCTCTCTTGCGTTCATTTCCTATATGCAATAAACTAGGGAAGATCAGGATAACGTCAACCTTCACATTAAGATAAATAGATCACCTGTCTGAATATCGATGTGCAGTGTCGTTGATGGACAAGTGAGAGGCAGCTAAGTGGGTGGTCTCATGATGATTGATGTAGTTAAGTTAAATGTGAAAGGAGAATGTCTGGTCCCAAATAATGGACTTGTAATGCTTGTAACGAACTACTCGACAGGGACTGGAACATTTGTGTGATTGTGTCACTGGGAAAACAAATGGCTCTGCTTTTGATTGGCTTGCCAGAAACATACAGGCTTTAATGAAGCGTTAAAATAAGCTTGTTAAATCTGATTCCTTCACGCAAAAGCCGTTTAGAATCAGTTCTGATGATTTCCGAACAACAAGATGCCTTTGCAAGTGCACATTCATGCACGTGGGTTGTAAGAACTTCCGGTTATCGCATGTGACGATCAAAATTGGGGGTTTATAAAAGCAGCGTCCTTCTTGTCTTCAGCCTTGATGCTTAATTTAAGGAAACGGTTTTCATGGAGTTTGCTCTCGAAAACATCAGGGGGCAAAATTTTTGCAAACGGTTCAACATATTTTTAGAATTGTCCGTTAAAATAACACTTTGACTGTGATCCATCTGCTAAATCCTGATGCTGCAGGGAACAAGATCAACCCCTCACAAACTTAATCACCTGCTTCAATAAAAAGGAATCCCAAAACTAGACTAGGAAACGTTTTTAGGGAATTCAAATGTAGGGGTTTAAACACAAATTTGGTCAGAGTCAGACTAATTATGATGCAGATCAGAAGATGGGATAATAAATGATCGTGTGTCTGCTTGTCTAACTTTGTAATTTCCTTACTCGTCATCTTTTCAATTATTTGTCAAATACACACCAAGAAACATATGAGAGCTATTTGCTCTGAACAATAACATAAGATTTGCAGACGTCTGAGTTTGCATTATCATAACATAGATTCCAACCAGATGACTGAAAACCATTTCATTAAGAAGAAAAGATATAGTGCACAGACAGCTAAAGAAGACCTTCCATCATCTAGCAACCCAAATGAAAATAACATGATGTTATAATGGTTGGCTTCTGGTCTATTACACACCTATAGGTCTGAGAAAAAGGAGCAGTTCTGCAATGAAGATGTTGCATCTTATGTGTTTTATTACATCTAGCAAGCAGAATAATAAATTACATTTAAAGTTTTTTTTTTTATAAATATGTTATGTAAGCTGAACATAGGGACTTGGCCCAAAAATGACAGAAACAGCAATTATTACTTGTTTGGTTGAAGATTGATGATCTTTTCTGCATCACACTTCTACAGTTTCGGCATCGCAAGCCTCGGTTAACATTGCCGCATGATGTTCCAAGTATTCTTTGCTATGCATCTCTGTTAATCTGCATCAGTAATCGTTTAACAATCGGAAAGTACAACAATGAACGATCAGCATACGGAGTCTCTGTTATGTAAACAATATGTAACTGAAATGTAAATCTAGATTACCTACTAATTGTACGATCTTTTGCAAATCCTAATTCATTGTCTACGCAAAGATCAGACTCGTCATTTCTCCTTGATCTCGCAGAAGTCCGGGGTGCTATGTGCTGGGCATCAGAAACCGTCACTATCTTTTTGAAAAGCTCTACTGGACTTCCCTCAGCAGAACACAACAGTCTGGAATGGTTTTCATACATCACCTGAAATAATAGTAACAGCAAGAAGAAAATGGTACTTCTTGAATAACTCCATTTGTGAAACAGGAAGACAATTCAACACAGTATCTTTGGGTCCACGGATTTAAAAAGATGCATCGAACAAGTTTGCAAAAAGATTTTACATCATATCAGATCTCAGTCTTCCAAAAATTAAAACCCTCAACTCTATGATAATTTAAAAGACCAAATATTCATTCCAGGCCAGAAGAAGCAACCGTTTTCGACATATATGAAGAAATAAAGCAGTAGGAAATCAAAATGTGCAAGACTTGTTTATGTATTCAAAAAGAAAATTAAAACAAAAACTTAACATTTTGGCATACGTCGATTAAGGTGACAAATCGGTATGCTGCTGTTCTGTTGTGGAGTCCGAAAATTGGGACACCTTCCAATGCTAAGGTATGAAATTTATCTGCACATAAAGGGTGTAAAAATCAAAATCACTCCCATTTGTAAAAGAAATAACTTCAGGATACTTGTGAGATATGATCCAAGGTAAACAATTTAGACATTTGATATTCAGAAAAAAAAAAATTTGGACAGAGATCAAAGTATCTACTACTAGATGTTCAAGAGGAAAAACAGAAGAAAAGGCTTTTCTACGCAGGTTCTTGCTATTTTTCCAGGGGCTTTGTGTGTTATATTAACTGAATCAATGTCCAATCTACTTTTCCCCCATTGCAGTGCTGAAATGGTTTTATACCGCCAGATGTCAACTACTGGCTACAATCATAAGCAAAGCAAACTAAAATCTACCCAGCTAGAAGAACTCACTGAACAGTCCAAAATAATCTGCTGCTCCAAGAGGTTTGTCACATAGCTCCTCAAAATAAAAATAAGCACATCCATTAGCACCTAGGGGCACCTAACCAGGTTGCAAAAAAAGCAAGGTTAATATGATCCAAAATAAGCCGTTATGCACATATAAAAATTAAAAAAAAAACACTAATTTACACACACCTGCAAAGTTCTACCCATTACTACTTCCACTTGCTGTGGAACTGCAGTTTGTTCTGCAATCAACTGTTGAAACTTTTGCTTAAGAATGTCAGATGAATCTTTTCCAACAAAGTAGAAACCTTGCTCTGCCTGAATTTGAGTATAATCAGCAATGTCAGGAATTGTCAAGGAATTTCGTTGTTTTGAAAAATGAAGATTTGAATTCATACTGAAGTCAATTTCCGATAATCCACTGATGAACCAATTTCATGAATCACACACCGTTCCTGAAAAATGAAAAATATATATAGATGTCATTGCTGCAGATAATTCTCTGATTGGACAAGTATGCTAGCTGTCAGCATACTTTAGCTAGTTTATTCTCTCCGAACACAATGGCAAGCAAATGTTGGCATACCTTCAGAGTTGCAATGAAGGGCAGGAAAAGATCCCTCTGCAACCCACCTTCGTAGAGATTATCTGGAGCACGATTTGATGTTGACACGAGAATCTGGACTTGGCTCCATCATGCATAAACATATGAGTTCTAAATTTACTATCAATTTTCAACCATAAATCATTTTTTCAGAATATTAATAAATGGGAATCGACAAAGAAGACTTACAACGCCATTGCTAAATAGATGTCTAAAAAGTCGGTTCAAAATCAATGCATCAGCAACATCGGTAACCTACAAAAGTTACATAGCATCAAAGCTTTTTCAATGAATTGAAATCTTCAATACATGCAACAGTTTTTCAATTTATATACCATGAATTCATCAAGACATAGTAAGATGGCTTCATCTGATATCTCTGCTGCAACGACTTCAAGGGGATCTGAGACGCCCTTATGTCTCTGCAAGTATTTACTAGTTAACATAAAGTCATCAATTTGACTACCACGTCTACATAGATTGGTCAATTACAATCTAAACAGAAGATCTAAAAAGAACTGTACAGAAACTGAATTAGCACCATATCCGACAATCAGAAATTGAGTTTTAAAGTGTGTGTAAGAATGATGCATGCCAGCCAAAAAGATAAGGTTGTTTAATCATTTTTACAGATATGAGGAAAGATGAATGTCAAATACAAAAAAGAAGATAGAGATAGTGGGGAAGTATAAATAAAACTTGAGATATCCATGTGAGAATTCTTACTTGCAACCGACTATGGACGTTTAGCATGAAATCATGGAAATGGATCCTCTTTTTCCTCCAATTTTCAGGCCTATAAATTGAATAGCACAAGATAAAATTGGTAATAACTATATCCATGTGGCTTTCTTCAAAATGACCAAGATGATAATAAACTTACGCTCTTCTATATTAGGTTAATGATTTTAGATCCATCTACACTTAAATGCTTGTGTAAACTAACAAGGAAATATTTCCAAAAAAAAAAAGTATCAAGGAAATAAAGTTACTTCTAAAACAAATTAAGATAGGGAGCTCACAATTGCTCAAAGAACAAATCCATAAGCATTGTTTTTCCTGTGCCCACTCCACCATATAGATAAAGCCCTTTAACGGGTGAATATGAAGACTGTGGGATGAACCGAGACCACAACCACCTACTCCTGAATAACAAACCGGAAACCAGTAAACAAATTTGATATATGGAGGTAAACCCAGAAAAAGATAGAAAAGAACAATTTCCAAAGCAAAGAAAATCCTGATGAGATGAAGGGAAGAATTTGAGTTCCATACAAGGGCATAATATTAAATGAAACAAATTCGAAGAGTCTACCTCCCAGATTTTTCTGAAGTTGAATAACGATCCAACTTGCAGGCATCAGCTGACTCCACAATCTCATCGTAGAGTCTCTGAAGTTCTCTTAAAGTGCCTACCTGCTTGAATTATCATCAGTATATCCTTCGACTAAAAACTAATAATTAAAACATCAAGAAGCATGAAATTTTCATCTTAACGGAAAAAGCAGTTCCCATATTTCAAATCAAAAACTTATAAGCCTGCCATTAAATTCATCAAGTTGCTATAAAACAAAATGTGTCGACATCCATAGCAAACTTTCTCTTCCTCACAAAGCAACAGGTGCAAGGACAGACTTGACCATTTTACTTGAGAAACAGACACGGTTAATGTTAAACCTGGCCCACATTTTCCACTTGAAGTATTAACAAACACAAAAGGAATGAAAGTACTCGGAGAAAATGTTTATAAACAAAATCCAATACCTGGCAGCTATCACCAGCCACCAGCTCACCCGCAGCTGTCCTTCTTTCATATTCCACCAGTGGCCCTCCTCTAGTCACATCTGCTCAATGTAAAAGAACAACAATCACAATTTCCAATCTCCTTCTCTCTTGATATTGGGCGGCCATCAAGGAAAGAGATAAAAACAAGCTTGAGCCAGATGGAGTCCAACCTGAAGTTGACATTTTGGCCGCATCGGTTGAAAGAACTCTAGAGATAAAGAACTCTGGACATAGAATTCTACCATCAACTCCATATCTGGAGTGTCCATAAGCAGAATCACAACTGGGATTTACCCGATTCCTTTGACTTCTAATGAAACCAAACGAGTGGTTGTATTCCTGAACCTGAACCGCCGACAGAAACTGGGGCATGCATCTAACACTTTTTCTCATTTTTCTTTCCAACCCAAAGCTTATTATCCAAATCCAATTAACAGGTATGAGAATTGGTTTCACTCACAATTGACAGATTAGTCCTGCAGCAACTAAAAATCATAAATCCGAACACTTAAACAATAAAAGACAATCAGATAAACTGAAAAAGAAAAAGAAAGTTCTTAAATTTGCATATAGCATCGAAACCAACGAGAACTCTGATCTCAGTTACAATCAAGAGTAATGTTTTTTACTTCAAACTCTTCAAAACAAAATATTTCGTGACAATTTTAAACACTTCCAATCTTTATTTTTACAGAAAGAAAAGAAGCAGATTAAAGAAACGTACCTTATCGAAGAAACATCAAAATTCACCCCCGGGAAGCAAAAACTTCAACTTTGACAATAAAACGAGAAAAAGACTAGAAAAAGAGGGTGGTAATAAATATATTATGTACATAAATCAAAATTGATTTATGGTGCTCTCTCTATCACCAGCACCCCATCTCCTGATTCTCCTCGGACAAAGAGACCGACTGAGAGATAAAGAGACTATAAGGTCGGGAAAAAAAAAAGAGAGAGAGACTCCCAAGTTGTTGTGAGGTTCGGTGTCCTTTTCAAAGAGACTCCCAAGTTGTTGTGAGGTTCGCTGTCCTTTTCCCCTATTTATTAACTGTTTAATAATGAAATTGGAAACTTCCCAGTGACTTGTTAAACATTAATCAGAACATAAACATGTGCCATCACCTATGACTCTTTTGCTTGGTTTAATGAAGATTATGATCTGACGCAAAACATTAAACCTACAAATTTCGCACTTTTTCCACCCTCCAATCACAAGTTTCGTGAATGAGTGACAAAAACGCGCCGTACAAACAAATCCATCGTGTTATATTCATTAAGAAGGAGTGGACCCTGTCAGATTCTCCGTTCCCTTGAGCAAAACCAGATCCTCTATCCAGTTTTACTCTGTCTTATTCTGTCTCATGAAATATCAGCTATTTATTTTGCGAGACCTACGCGAGCTTCATGCGGACCTTACGTAAATAAATGACTGAAATTTATTAGACACAATAAGACACCGTAATATTGGAGCCCATCACCGCGAATCCAACTACCGCTTTTAAACACATGTGGGTTGCGGTTTGTGGGTGCGCCGTCTGCGACCTTGGCTCGTCGGAGAACGACACATGTCAATGAGTACTTTACTACTTTTGGTTATTGTCTGTTATTACTGTGTACTTGGTGATGCAGGTCACTTTATCATATTAGATTGGTATAAAACTCTTAAATTTTTCGTTATCGAGTAAGTTGTCTTCACTTCTTGGACGAGAGAACGGAGTCAATAGAATCCATCCATCTCTGAACCCTCTTGGCTTCTATTTGCTGACAACGAAGGTAATTCAGAGATGGCGAATCAAGGCGCGAAGAAGCGCAAAGAAGAGAACAGCCGCCACATGACCAAGATCCTTCAGCTCATTGTCGCATCTAATGTATGCCCCCTCCCATCTTATTGATCATCTTCACTCCTTTTTTATTTACTTCTTGTTGTGAGAATGTCAAAGTTACAAATCGGTAAAAGGGTCCGACTAGTTTATCGAGATTGTTGGCTTACCCTTGCAGTGAAGATGTAAAGTAATAAGGAACTTGGAATAATTAATGGGACTGGTTATAAAAAGTTTTGATTTTTCGCTTTGCTTTTCTTCAACATTCAATTGTTGGAACATGGGTTTTCTTCTTTCTTGATCTTCTTCCTTTTTTCCAGCTCCCATGGTTTTTCTTGCATATTGGAGCATATAACTTTCTTATCATTGATTGATCCCGTATTCAAAATTTTATCTTGGTGTCGGCCCTACGGGAAATTGCATTTTCACTGTTTTCCTTATCCTTTATCCGTGGTTTTGTTCGCTTCGTGTGGACTCTTTCGAGAAGGTTTACTGCAGAATGTAGCATAGAATTTTGAAGTGTACATTAATATGAATAGACTCTAGACTTCATACACAAAAAGCCTAAACTATAATAGGTGTACGACACATCCAAAACTAAAACAATGTAGCCACCAACAAAAATTGCAAAATCAACCACCACCATGTTTTTGTTGTTATTGAGGCGGTTGCTACATATATACTGCTTTCTTCTGCCATTGCAATTTTACGAGGCTTGAGCATCACCGCTGTAATTCCCGAGATGACGGAATGAACTTGAAGTTTTCCTGATAAGAAGTATGATTGATTTATTCTACAATTGTCTTCTAACCTAGTGGTTTATTTTCTTCAATTGAAATTCAAAATTTGCAATGTAGACACAATTTTGCTTATTGAATACGTCTTAAATTTATCATTTTGTTAGCTCTGATTTCTATGGCAACTGCATCAACAATTTCCATTGTTACTATTTGATTTATGGTTGCATCCTTAAGTTTATTGCTGAACTTATTATTATGTTGGTGATTTAATTTATGTCATCTAGGTTGTATATCTCCTGGTGAGGATGGTATTTTTCCATTCCTCTTTCACCTGGAAACACTGGGTGGGCCTAGTTTTGACTTCTCTGGCTTATTGGATTCCCTATAAACAACTTGCAGAAATGGCAAAACCTACTTACACTGATGATGGAGAGCTTCTTGATGGTGGATTTGATATGAGTACTGGTGGAATTTGTGGGTGTGTCATCCTCATACTTTCGTCTTCTTTTTTATGCCTTTCCAGTTTGATACCTGTTGTTGTGGATGTCTGATCCTAGGAAATTTCTTGTCAATAGAGAAAAAAGAAAGGAGGAAATTATGTTTTCCATGTGCATTATGTCCAAAATTAAGGTAAAAATTTTGCACAGATATTAACCTAAATCTGAATGCACCAAACCAATGTAGGAGAGTGTTATGGTGAACATCTAAGAGCCTTTTGCACCATTCACCACGATCAGAGCTTAGTGTCATGAAAATTTACATGCATTAGAACATGATGAGGTTTATATTGTGGACAATAGAAATAGTCCATCCATTGCTGACTCATTGAGGGTTCTTGATGAATTTGTGATTAACACTATTGTCACTTGATTGGGAGAACTTAAAGAATTGATAAAATCCTTATTATAATTTGGTTCCACTCTTTCAGAGGTTCCTTGTTATATTTTTGGGTTACATGTTAATGTGTTAATCTTCTACTTTTTGTTATCTTTTTCAGCTATCTACATGATGTGATCTACATTACATGCTTTGTTCAAATCATGTCAATCATCTCGGAGAAATTTTGGTACTCATACCTGGTGGTAAGATCCTATAAACTTTTGACTTTTCACCTATGGAATTGCTTGTGTAGCATGCTTCTGGTGTGGAAAATTTGTTAAACCACACTTTAAAGATTCTTGTTTGCAGTGCAAGCTAAGTTTATCCAAACATAACTCGTGACTAAGTCTAATGTCAATAGTTTGGATTAGTCTAATTACAGTCAAGATAAAAAAATAGTTTTATCAGTTCGAAGTTCTAACAAAATTCAGGAGCTACGCATATGCTATTATACTCAAATTCCATAAAAATGATGACACACTAGAGATGTTGAATGTGAACGTTGTAGACAGAATTCTGGGATGCATATTTTATGCACACATTATGATATTCATGTGCCATATGAGATTCCATGACAGAGTAGCTTACTGAATTTCTTACTTGTGATAAGAGTTCATGGCGGTTGATAAAACAAGAGAAAAACAAGTTCTTTATGGTTGTTGTTTGGTCTTAGATACCGGCATTTGGAGCATACAAATTGTTTGGACTAGTGAGAGGAATCTTACCGCAAGGTTCAGAGGTAAAATATCGATTCCAAACTTTATCAAAACATCACAAGCTTAAACTTTAGTGTACATACTTTAGTGTACATAATATGGTCTGCGATCTTCTCTTAATTAGGGAGTTGAAGAGGATGAAAAGACTCGCAAGAAGAGGGAAAAGCTGGAGAAGAAAGCTTCACGAGCCAAATTTGTGAGGACGAGAAACAAATAGATTCTTAAGATGACTTTAACCCGCAAAAGCAACCCTTTGTTAGGTGGAGGAACTTGGTTTCTTTTACAGAGCCAGAGAATGGCTATTCCGGGCGGTGCAAGTGATTTCTGATTTTCTTCTCAGTCCTTGGTGCAGGAAGATAACTGAAACCCCGATGTAATATGCATACAAAGTGGTTGACATTGTATTTTTACCTTAATTATCTTCCCAAATCAATCCGTAGTCTATAGGCTTGAGAAAGATGAAACCTTTTTATGTTAATCAAGATGTAGCAAGCTGTTAGAGGCATGGGTAATCTAAATCCTGATCCGATTGGAGCCAATCATCATTTTGAATTTGATAAGTTAAGCTAAACAAAATCGTTTGATCTTAATTAGTTAATTAGTTTTGATCAAACTGAGATCATCTTTATGTAAAGGAAAAAAGCAATATAGGGTGCTTGTTTGGGGGGTAATAGGAAAAAAAGTATAGGTATAGAATGAAAATTCATATTTTAAATCAACAAAGGTAATACTTTTATTTCTCCATTGTCAGCAATATTTTATTCCTCTAAGGGGGCGTTTGGTTTGAGCACGGGTTTGGGAATGGGTATGGGTATAATAGTAGAAAGGAATGGGAATGAGAATGGGAATAGGAATGGGTATAAAAAATGATGTTTGGTTTGTAACTTGGGTTTCTGTATTAAT
>JAOSBL010000008.1:434780-446222 GCA_027568915.1 Erythroxylum roraimae
GTTTATAAATAATAATAATTATAACAATAATTGAAAATAATAATAATAAGTTTATTATTATTATTATTATTATTATTATTATTATTATTATTATTATTATAAGTTTAAAACTTATAATAAATAATAATAAAATAAATAATAATAATAAAATATAATTAAGAATAAAAATTGCTCATGTGAGGGAGGGGTATAAATAATAACCACTAGATGGGAATGAAAACTTAATACCCACCCCATTTGGAGGGTATAGTGGATTCCTAAATTTAATGGAATGAATCCATTCCCTTGGAATTGAAAATCCCAAAGCAAACACTACTTTTTGCAATGATTCCATTCCTTCATTCCCAAACCCTCAAACCAAATGCCCCCTAAATTACCAACTGAATGAGATTTATTATTGGCTATATTTTATTTTTATTTCTTACTATATTTATTTTTATTCTCGTTCTCGTTAATTAAGTAATCCAAAGTATTTTGGTATTTATCACAGAAAATGGCAACATTATCTTCCGCTTATAGAATCTCCAGTTGCTATAAATATTAACTAAAATATCGTTACGTTATATTCTCGTATTGGTTAATGGTCTCCGACTCTGAAAGGAAAGCGCCGAAAATAGGAAAAATGTACGGCGGAGCCAATTAAGCCCCATTATGTGTGACGTCAAATCTGCATATTCGCTTCACTAGTATAATATTTAACGATGCTTTGCTTAACTGAAGCTTTGTACTTCCATGGCCTCCGCTCGAAGGATTCAAATTCCTTTCTCCTCCTTCCTCAAAGTACTCTATCTCTCTCTCTACTCCGCCTGTTTGCAAATATATTGTTTGATTTTTAAAAGTCGATGTCTTTGATTTATTGCAGAGGGCGAGTGCACGTGTATGTACTACTCCTGGCGTTCGAGAAGGTTCATTTTGCTTATAATCTTTCGCACTCTCATTGTTGCATGGCTAGATTTTTTGTATGGGTATTTTCAATTGTTCAGTGTCAAAGGAGAATTATTTTGGTAATAACTTCTTCCAGGCTTCGGAGGAGGAAGCTTTCGAAGCTACAATGTGAACGGGTCCATGGACGAAACGCTTCTGAAATTGGAGGAACATGACGCGATTGATGGTGAACTAGCCAAAATTCGTACGGAGTTTGCAGCTGCAAAGCGGAGGTTTCTCCAAATTCCCGAGGCTCTCAAAAACATGCCCAAAATGAATCCTCAGGGTTTGCTTTTTCATTCTCACCTTTTACAGTTTTTTATTTGTGTTTTATTGCAAAGTAGTAATCTTTTTCGTTGTTGAATTAGGGATATATGTGAATAAGAACATGAGATTGGATGACATACATGTTTATGGATTTGACTATGACTATACGTTGGCGCATTACTCTCCTAACTTGCAGACATTGATATATGATCTCGCTAAGGAGCATATGGTTAATGAGGTTAGTTTGCGAAATTTTAGTCATATTTTTGGTTCTCTAGTTGTTTTATGATTTCTTTCATGTTGGTGTATTTTGCAGTTTAAATATCCTGATATATGTATGGAATTCAAATATGATCCAACGTTTCCTATTAGAGGCCTTTACTATGACAAGAAAAACGGCTGTCTCTTGAAGTTGGATTTCTTTGGATCTATTGAACTTGACGGATGCTACTTTGGCCATCGCAAGGTACTTCCTTGTTTTTGTGGTCTAACCACATTGGTATATGATCTAAAAGTTAGCAATTTGGACCTATTGAGTTCATGTACAACTCAATAGACTTTCATAGTGAACATGTGTGTAACATACAACCTGTTGATCTGAGAAACAACACTTTTTGACTCAGATTGCATTGCTTATTAAATTCTTTTTATCTTCAGCTTGACATTCTGGAAATGGAAAAGATATATGGCACTCGACACATTGGTCGTGACCAAGCACTTGGCCTTGTTGGTTTGATGGATTTCTTTTGCTTCAGTGAGGTTAGTTTCACGTTCTTTGACAGGATATCAAGATGAACCTTAATCTGGCTGTTGTGCTGAAATGCAAACTGTTCGGTTGAATTCTACTCTCACCATTACTAGGTGCTTGTATATCTCTTTATCTGAAAAGTTCTAATCACTGTTTATCTTTCAGGGGGGACACAATGTCTAATGTTGCTGCAGTTAAGAAATAATTATTTTCTTGTGTCTGCGTTACCATATGTATCTTCAAGTATGTATGTTTCCTGTATGCATGCACTATAGGCATCTATTATGTAATGCACATGTATTTGTTGTGTGTATGTTATTCGTGCTTAAGAGAGAGAGAGAGAGTGTACAGCAGTACCCAGGTAAACAATGCTAGTTAGCTCCTTTCTGTTTCATTGGGTGTTAAGTATGACGTTCTTTGAATTTCCTATTTCTTTTCCCCTTCGCTTGAAACTAATGAAACTCTTGATTGTTATCTTGTAGGCATGCCTTATTGCAGATATGGTGCAGTATTTTGTAGATGCTAAGCTTGACTTCGATACGTCCTACATTTATGAAGATGTAAATCGTGCGATTCAGTATGTTCATAAAAGTGGGTTGGTTCACAAGGGAATTCTTGCCAATCCTGATAGATATCTTGTGAAAAATGTGAGTCCAAATCTTTACCCAAAAGTTACAAGTAGTGCCCAAACACACTGAGTTTGAGCTGAAGCTTTCATTTCCGAGTAATAAGTTCATAGATTCGCTTTCCATCTTACCTGCATTTAAGGTGGTTAATATTTCAGGGTCAGGTATTTCGGTTTCTCAGGATGCTAAGGGACAAGGGGAAGAAACTATTTTTGATGACAAATTCTCCTTATTATTTTGTAGATGGAGGGATGCATTTTATGTTGGAGGTATAAAAAGGAACACCGTTTCTAACTTCTATAATGAAGTAATGTGATTGCGTGTTGTTATATGAAGAGCTTACGCCATTCCACATTATAACAGTTTGTAAATTTTTACATTCCCAGTCATTCAGACGTTCCATTTGTAGTGTCCTCTTCTTTTTCCTCTTTTTTCTTTCATAGGGTGTAACTCACGTCTTAATAAGATCAGAGAGGCGTTGAATAGGATGCTTTAAATGATAAAAAAGCTGCATGATTATCATAATCAGCTTCACAGCCACTTATATAGTGTCTGCAGAGCATAAAAATAAAATAGAAGCAATCAAATCGAGAATCTCAACATACATTCTCATTATTATTGTTCATTTTGGTTGCATTCCAAGTCAATTATCATCCATCATTGCAGGTTTCAAAGCTGATTTTGAATTGATATTAGTCTAGAATGCAATTATTGCAAGTCATTTGAATAGTATTGAACATTTCTGTCCAAAGGGACTTTTTTATCCTATAGTGAAAAATGTCTTCGAATGGTTTGTATACTTGTTTTCCTTATTTATCTGAATTCATATCAGAGTTTTTGTTGGATTGCTTGAAAATTTATTTTCATACTTTAAAAATGACGTGGAAATTCATTTAGTGATTGCCTCACAGTCGATTGTGTTATTTTGTCTGGTTCAAAATATGAGATTAGCATTAGTATTATGGTATCACTATTCTTTTCTGTGTTGCTGCAAATGTATTTATAGAAAATCCGACAGTTTTTATTCAATGAACCTTCTTCATATCTGTTTTAGGATGCTATTGGTTATAGAGACTCTTGGAGGGAACTTTTTGATGTTGTGATTGCTAAAGCAAATAAGCCTGCATTCTATACATCTGAACACCCATTCCGGTTGGTATCTTTTCTTTCTGTTGATAAATTAAATTGATAACTGAATTTTTTTTTTCCAGTTTTTATTATTTTAGTTATAGCTGGAAATCCAGCTAAACTACCTGAAAGCGCTGTATGTTTATTATCTTCAATTGAAACTGCAAGCTACACTACTGTCTGGTTTTGGATTCCATGTAGCTGTTATGATACGGAGAAGGACACTCTAGCTTTTGCCAAGGTGGATGCTTTTCTTCCAAATAAGATATATTACCATGGATGCCTCAAATCCTTTCTTGAAATTACCAAGTGGAATGGTCCTGAGGTACACCTTATAATGTGGAGCTTCTGTCCTTGTGCGAGTGCATATAAGCTTCAGATGATTTTCTAGTACATTTATGCATGACCATTAAGTATGTTCCCCAGAATTTGAATTGATTGATTTTATTGGCTAAGAGGTACGCGAACAGAACTTATTGGTGTAATGAAAGAGAAAAACACACTTTTCCTTTTTCACTTGGTACAATTCAACTACAAACATCTCTTTAGTCACTATGGAAACACTGTTGATCATTTTTGGCCAATCTTTATTTAGTTGTTAACATTTGCTTTGACTACTTGATTCATTTTTCTGTCTTTTTAGGTGATATACTTTGGGGATCACTTGTTTAGTGACTTAAGGGGACCTTCAAAGGCCGGTTGGCGTACTGCTGCCATCATTCATGAACTAGAAGTATGCATCTAGTCACATGTTTAGTTGTGCCATTTACAGTTTTTAAAGCTTCTGTTTCATGTTCTGATCAAGTGCAGTAATCGACAAAGCATGGGTTTAATATCAATCATTACAAACCCTGAAGATGTTTTACCCATATCACCCCAAAAGTTACTTTTTCTGATGGCAGGGACAGAATAACAATATTTTACAATTTAGGGTACAGTTTTGAGGATTTAAAGAATTTCTTACAATTGGAGGATATAATATTGTTTTTTTCTTCTCACTAACTAAATTTGGCTGTTCAATATCAGTCCTGCTTTCTTTATTATGTTGAATCCTGCCATATTCCCTTCTTCTGTTATATCCGTAGTTCAAAATTTAAACTGTTCAAAGCCAGTCCACTGTCTTCTTTATTTTAATTGGTTTCTTGCTCTTGTTGTACTTCATTTTCATTGTTTCTTCTTCACCTTTCTTTGCTAAACAAATTATCAATTTAAAATGTTAAATGTTGTCTCATTTCGTGCGGAGTGAAATACTCATACAGAATGATGATAACTACTAAACAAATTCTCAATTTAAACTTGTTAAATGTTGTCTCATTTTGTTTCCAAATTTTATGCAGAGTGAAATACGTATACAGAACGATGATAGCTATCGTTTTGAGCAGGTTGGTTTCTCTCGATTGCATTGCATTTTAGAAAGAAAAGAAAAAGCATGTGTCTCTTTCTGGATTGCTATCAAATACCATAGTCATGCCATTATTATCGGTTTGTTTAAAATGAGCTCCATCTTGTCCTCGATGCAGGCGAAATTTCACATCATACAAGAACTTCTTGGTAGATTGCATGCAACTGTAGGTAACAGCGCACGAAGTCTAGAATACTGGTCCCTCTTTAAGGAGTTGAATGAAGAGAGACGGAAGGCACGAGGGACGATGAAGAAAATGTTTAACCAGTTTTTTGGAGCCACTTTCCTCACTGACACAGGCCAAGAATCTGCTTTTTCATATCACATCCACCAATATGCAGATGTGTATACCAGTAAACCTGAGAACTTTTTGCTCTATTCACCCGAAGCATGGCTTCATGTACCCTTTGATATCAAAATCATGCCTCATCACGTCAAGGTATGACCTTTTCTTATAAAAGCTCTCGTGTTTCTTTCTGTTTCTGGTAGGAAGTGAGCTCTCGTGTTTCTTTCTGTTTCTGGTAGGAAGTGATTTAGTATGATATTTACTATTTTTACAATGGCTTTCCCAGGCCAATTACTGTTGTATAGTTGACATGCTAGTATATCTGCTGGTTTATCACATATTAAGGATACTCTTAAATCTAAATAGTTACATGGCCAGAGTGGTCAGGAAGCTGTTCATGGTTTGAAATTAAGGTCTATATGATCCTTCAACTTGTTAGCTTCCCCAAGGGTTGAAGGTAGTAGTTTACATGAGATGTAGATCAAATACCCAGAAACATTGAAGATGGTACACGAATCCTGATGGGAATTCCCAGTTATATCGAGTAACCCTGGAATGTAAAGTTTTTTAGGTGCATGTAATCTTTGGAACAATGGGGATAGAAATGTACTGCGTGATTGAAGAAAAAGAAAAGTTGTAGAGGTTGACAACATAAGATTGATTAATAAAGAAGAGCAGTGGGTTTACATCTTTTTATCAAGTTGGGTCAAACTGGACTGAAATGCGAGGACCGAGTTCATGTAAAGACCAGTTCTTTTATTGGAGATTATATGCTTATATGATGATACCGTTCACTCCTTTAAATTAAACTCGTCCGAAAATTCTATATGCTACTCTGCTGATGATAATTTTGCCCCTTTTCAGGTTCCATCATCTCTATTCACCGATCAATAAATACAAGATTCAGTATGGTTTCCTGGGAGTAAAATTTTTTCTTCTCCTGACAGTGCCCCAAAGTTGTTCTCATGATGGTCGTCTTCAGCAATAAATCCAATGCCTTCATGATTTGGGAAGGGAGAGGCGATCGGCAAATTACTACATTATTTACAACTAATTTTAAACTATAATTTTTTAATTTATGAAGCCGTAAATATGCACGATATATTTGAACCACAGTTGAAAAGAGCAGAAATAAGATATAGCTGGACGAGTCCTGTACATGATACAACTAATTACAGCTCTCCTTTTTTTTTTTTTTCTTTCCTTTTTTCCAAATTCCAGCCTCATTCTAGTCATGTTTGCCCATTAAAAGACTCTGAAATGTGGTCCACTTTATGCTTTGAAATGTTGATATTTTGGTACGTGGTCCACTTGATATTTTTATCTGACGCTGTGTTGTGCCTGAGCATATGATTGCTGGGTGCACCGCTCGAATGTTGTCTCTCTGGGGCGTCCATAAATGCCGTTTGCTTTGGTGTATGGCCATTGAATTGTGAGAAAATGCTTTACAGATTTTGTCATGTGCTTGAACTGCAACGGTGGATGTCATTTTCAAGATACAACCTGTAATACTTTCGGTTCTTGGTTTTCTTCACTCTTTTATTCATGAACTAGCCGTCTATCCAAATTTCTTTTAAATTTATGATTTATGTGAATCCAGCCGGTGGGAGTTGAACCGATGAATATCCTACAAATGGTAGAAATTCACTGGTTTAAGGTGCCACTGTCTCAGGAGATATCTAGATGTTGGATTCATTTGGCCTGCCTTATGGAAACGTAAGCTTTTTGAACTTGACTTTTCGTTCTCACATAACTATTATTTGTACAAAGATAATACCTTATCAGAATCCTTAATGCTATTAGGCAGGTTAATGCTCGGTATTGCCCTTGTAATATAGAAATTGTAAGGTGAGGTAACTTGTTAGTAACCACTAGAAATCGATTATAATATTATCACCGTTAATGTCATCTCCTCCTTTTCTCCTGTCTGTTCTCAACTTGTCATTGGCTCTTCAAGGTGGTGTGTGCTTGCTTCCAAAATAGAAGGCATTTTAAAAAAAGCCGCAACAGATCCACGAGTAGGTAGATTGCCTAACCTCTTATCACACGCTGATCACCTAAAAACAGCCATAAGCCTGCCTGCAAGTGGTCAAGTCCTTACTTTTCCCTCACGTATGATTTTGTTTTCTTTGTTTATTATATTCTCCTCTCATCTAACAAACAACGGTGACCGTGTACATGATGCCATTTGTCACATTATCTCTGGCTCCTTATGATAGCAATTCCTGTGAGATAATTTTGTCCTTTTTGAATAATTATTAATTATATTTTTTAAATTTTTTTAATAATTTATCGATTAATTTATATAATTTGATCCATATAAAAATAATAAAGTGGTCCAATAAATGATCTAAATTAATGGGTCGAAGTTCGTGTGAAAAATAGATCTCAATTAGTGTGAACCGAACCCTTATCGATTTTGGAATAGAAAAACCTGATATAGAAGTTATATATAAAGGTTAAGGTCTCCTACAGTTGCTCATTTATCAAGTGACCCATTAAGACAGCTTACGTCTTGAGAAAATCGTAGAAAAACCTTACTCGCGTCCCAGAGAGTAGTTTCCATGAAGACGGCGGTAGATTTGCACTCATTTCGGCTTTAGAAAACTCATTTGAAGTTATAGAGACCGAAATCAGGTATTTTTCGCATTTCTTCCTTTCTTGCCCTTTCACATTCCATCCGAGATACATAATTAAGGTACCATTACGTATGCACGTGGTATCAGAGTGGTGACGTGATCGGGTGGTTAAAAACGAAGATTTTTTGATTTTCTTTTCATAAAGTTTTTGGAGATTTAACTTATGTTTCTCAGTTTTTTCTTGCTTTTTATTGCATGAAAGTAGAATATATGTATTTAGCCTTGATAAACGGGGTGACAACGAGCCCAAAAGCGTGAAAAATGGACCCAAAACTAGCCGAAAATTGTCATTTTCTGACGGGGACAATGGAGACACATGCGCCTAACGGCGCACAACTCGCCAGACATGCGGTCGACAAGTGGGTGGACAGTGTCGCACCATGTGTCAGTGCGTGCAACTGGATAAGCATGCGTGGGCGTGAGTCTGGTAGGTGCTGCGCACGTGCCATTCATTGTTGAGGCTCCTCGTTGGGCGGTGTGTGTATCACACACATCGCACCTCTCCACTATTGCACTGACGTCAACCGCTAAAGTCAACAACTACAGTATTTTAAAAAAAACACAAAAATTTCAGATTTCCCATAAGGGTGCCCGGGGTGTTTTGGGTCAATTTCTAGGTCCGAAAAATTCATAGAGTTTTTTTCATTTTTCTGAATTTATTACATTATTAATAAATTAAAGTTTAACTCCAGGAAAAAAGAACTAAGGCGTTTTGAATCCAATTTCTAGTGAATTTTCATGTTTCGTACATTATATGAGGGAGATACTTCAAGTTTTCGTGGCTCGAGTCTCATGTTCAGTGTTCTGGATTCCATGATAGTCGCTCGAAAAAGGAATTAAGACATTTTGAAGCCATTTTTTAGTGAATTTTCGTGCAACGAACTTGCCATAAAGTAGATACATGAGGTTATCGTGTCTTGGGTGGTTGGTTCAATGTTTGGTGATGCACGATAATCACTCTACTGAGATTTTTCTTTTATGAAAATCTCAAATAAAGTTTTCAGATAATGTCTTCAACACGAATATGTTATAATGAGACTGTGTATTCGATTTTTTGCATTTATTAATGTTACATTGTCACATATTATATGCCCATAAAGAATGTGTTGATAACATAAAGATGTATCCCTTGTGTTCGTAGAATTTTTGAGTGCTGATGAGGATGTAGTCACCACATTGGCCTTTCGAGTCAGTATTTTGAATTGTTCTTCTTACACATTAGGGGATGTCTCTGGTCTCATGTTTGGTTATTCTGCCGACAGGTGTTAGCCTTATATGAGATTTTGAGATGTGCATAAAGGCATTGGATAGAGGAAAGTTATTGCATGAATGATTTATTGGCCCACAGGTGGTGGTGTCATGAGAGTTGATAGTTTGTACTATAATCGCTTTTATGTGGAGGTCCAGTTGCATATATTATGTATTTAGCCCACAGGTGTTTCATAATATATGTGACTAGATTTTCAGAAAAGATATTATTTAATGGCTTTGAGTATCGCTGTTGTCCTACATTTGTGCTGATTTAAACATTATTATTTTATAGTCACCTTTTTGGTCAATAAAATTAGTGTCACCATTGATACGAAGAAGTTGACAGAGGATGTATTGAACGCTATGAAGATAGCTGAGGTTGATATGGCTATACGGACAAATAGGTCATCTCCACCTACATCCATGAGCTCAAGAGTCCATAAAGTAGCCTATGAAGCCCAGGATCGGTCTAATAGATTATGTCTGGTGACCATTAAGAGATCCATGCCTAACCATCTGCTAAGTGGACTTCCTAACACAGACATAGCAAAGGAGTTTCTTAGTAATGTCTCCCAGAGATACACAGTCTCACCTAATATTGAGACAAGTGCTTTAATGAAAGAATTATTCTCCCTGAGATAGACAGGAGAAGGAGGAGTAATGAAGTACATATCAAGAATGATTCATCTTCACAGTAGACTCAAGATGCTAAACATTCCTCTTCCTGATGTCTTCATTGTTTACCAGACTCTGAACACACTCCCTCCAGAGTTTAGTAATCTGGTGATGACATATTACTCGCTGGATGAGGAATGGGACTTCAACACTTTGATAGCCCATTGCGTTACTAAGGAGGAGAAACTCAAGTTTGCTACTCCTACAGCCCTCGAAGTAACTAAAAGGAAGACAAAGATGAAGCACGCTAAGTTCAAAGGCATAAAGTTCAAATCTTCTCCACATGTTGATGTTGGTCAAACTAGTGCTAGTAAAGGTCTACATGACATAAAGAAACCAGTAGTATAAAGCCTAGAAGGAAAGACTGTGACCATTAGGTAACTCCTTGGCTTATTAATTTATGAATCTAATTTGCGATAGTCGCATTAATTATTTGGTTGCTATATAGTGGAGCATCTGATCAAGGTGCTTCCACGATGCAGGGGTTCATATCCAGGATAAAGCCAAATAAAGGGAAGGAGAAACTGATAGTTCACAGCAATGAAGAAGTAGAAGTAATATATATGGGAAATGTATGTACTGAACCTTGTAGTAAGGTTCATTTGGGTTTTACACGATACATTTTATATGTGATCTTTTGATCAATTTTGGACAAAGAGGGTTAATATTTTGTATTTAATACTTTTGTTATACAGTTTTTGCTTAATGTAAGACATAATGGTACAACTTTCTTAGCTTATGGTTAGTATAGAATGTGTCTTATCCTGAATTAGATATATGCTTCTTCGTATCTTGCTAAACAAGTCATGAAATAAAAAACCCTGATGAATGAAAAGTCAGACAAGGTGTGGCATAAAAGTTTAAGCCACATTTCCAAAATTAGGGTTGAGAGATTGATTAAGGAAAGCATTCTCTTAATTCTAGATTATGATGATCTGGAAATATGTGCTGACTGTTACAGGAGTAAGTTAACTAATAAAGATATTAAGGTCAACTGATGTGTTTGACTTTTTGAGTCTAATACATAAAGATATCGGTAGACCTTATACAGTTGTATTGTGCAATTCTAAATGTATTCTGACATTTATTGATGATAATTCCCACTACAATTATGTGTTCTTGCTTAAAAATTGAAGGTCAAGAACCAATTGGAAAAATTCATCAAGATAGTCAGATTTGATCGTAAAGGAGAATATCATGACAAACATGGTGTTTTAGGACTTTAAAAGGTTCATTTGTCAGATATTTGGAATTAGTTAGAATAGTGACTTAATTCACTATGTCAGGTAGTCCTGAGCAAAATGGTGTATTGCCGAAAGACATAACTGTACCCTAAAGGACTTGAAAAAGTCGATGCAAAACAGGGCTATTCTACCTGATTATCTAGAAATTTGGAAATTCAGCCTTGCACACATTTGTGTATGGGGCTGCCTTACTGAGGTAGTATAATCCTTATAAAGAAAGATTGCATGCTCGTTCCGCTCATTGCTATTTAG
>JAOSBL010000008.1:446322-459492 GCA_027568915.1 Erythroxylum roraimae
AATGAGCAGGTACTGCACAAGACAAGAAAGGAGATAATGAAGAACTGGGAAAGAAGGAAAATGCTGCAGGTGAGAGCCATGTTACGGATCTATTTACTTTTACAGAAGTTATTTCTGAACCCAATGCAGATTTGTGGTAGGTTGTAATCACTGATGAGATGCAAGTTATAAAGCATAATAAGATCTGGGAGCTAGTTGGTTTGCATCGGAATTGCAAACCCATCAGTTGTAAATGAAGTTTTGGATCTAAAGGATTTCGAGATAAAGTTCAACAGTTTATAGGCTTGCTCAATTGCCTGATGGTTTACTCAGGGAGAAAGGTTGACTTTAATGTTACTTTTTCTCCCGTATCCTCGTAGGATACATTTTGAATGATTAAGGCAATTGTAGCTCATGATGATATAGAGTTACATTATATGGCTGTCAAAACCGCTTTCCTGAATAAAAACCTTTATGAAGAGGATTTACATCAGATGGCTGTCAAAACCGCTTTCCTGAATAAAAACCTTTATGAAGAGGAGTTACATCAGATGGCTGTCAAAACCGCTTTCCTGAATAAAAACCTTTATGAAGAGGTCTATATGGTACAACCTAAAAATTTCAGGATTCAATCAGAACTGAAATGGATTGCACATTAAGCAGATCAATATATGGTTTACATCAAACCTTCTGAAAGTGATACCTTATAGTTGATGAGGTTGTGACCTCTTTCGGCTTCATGGAAAATAAAGTTAAAAAGGTGCTTGTACTATAAGGTCAGGGGGCAAAGTTATCTTCCTATTATTGCATGTGGATGATATATTACTCACGTCAAATTACTTGACCATGTTGTATGAGGTTACGCAACTTTTGGTCAAGAACTTTGACATGAAAGACCTTGGTGTAGCGTCTTCTGTCGTTGGTATTCAGATTCACCGGGATAGATTTCAACACTCATTAAACCTCTCACATTAAGTTTGTGTTACAAAAGTTTAATACGGTTAACAGTAAACCTGTCGTAGCACCTATCTCTCATGGTGAGAGATAATCTTTGGCACAGTATCCAAACAATAACGTAAAGAGAGAGGTTATGAGTAATGTTCCGTATTCTAGTACGGTTAATAGCTTGAAGTGTGCTCGGCTATATATTAGGCAGGATATTGCATTGACTGTTTGGTCAATATCTGGTTAACCCGGTATAGACCTTTGGAATGCAGTCAAGCGAGTGTTGAGATACTAAAAGGAATAAAAGATTTTATGTTGGCATATAGAAAATTCAACACACTAAATCTCGTAGGGAATTCAAATTCAAATTTAGCTATGTGTTCGAATTAGCGAAAGTCCACTTAAGGTTACAGTTTAAGTTTGCAGCTTATAATGTCGTGGAAGTGTGTCAAGTAGGCACGGGTAACTTCCTCGACTATGCATGCAGAGTGCATGCTATGGGCTGCTTCACAAACGATTTAACTCAGAAACTTGATTTCTAAGTTGTCTGTGGTTGATTCAGTGGCTAAACACATTCGATTGTACTGTGATAATCTTGTTGTTGTGTTATAACAACAAAGAATATCACAGGGTCTTAGCATTTAAAAGTCAATTATTTGGTCATAAAGGTGTTGATACAAAAATGTGACATTAAGGTTTGGAACATTTAAAGATTGAGGAAATGTTAGTCGATCCTTTAACTAAAGGACTTCGTCCACTTGTGTTTGTGACACAAATATACAGTATGGGTGTTTTGAAGTACTTAGACACTGTTAGTTAATGGATCGTTATGTTTGCTCCATGTACATTTGTACATTTTGATGTATTATGACAGTATGATGGTTCATCGATAAAGATGATCATTGTTTATTCTCAATAATACGTGTTACATATATTGTCATAATACGTATGAAAGTCTTAAGATTTGTGTCAATTTTAAGCATTTAAAGGTCATTGGGCAAATGTACAAATTGACCTTGTGCCTATGTCATTTAGACGCATACAGTTTTAAACAGATATGACATGACATAAGGGATATAAGTTTTTTTTTAATCCCGTAAAAGTTCTTTAATACAATTTAGCATTCAATTGGAAAACATAAAGGTTTTCTTTAATGCAGTTTAGCATTTGGTGAGAGGAAACGAGTTTTCTCTAATGCTATTTAGCATTTGGTGAGAGAAAACAAGATTTCTCTAATGCAGTTTACCATAAAGTTAGAGAAATAGAAATCTATAAACGAAGATGATATAATTTAGATCATAAAAGATGATATAATTTAGATCATAAAAGTATCATCATAATTTGTCACACTCCATTTTCTCATTCATGTTAGTGAGGTATTAAGTATACGTGATTGTATTGGATCTATATCGCACATTACACATACATTTGATACTTTTCAGTATCGAAAGCCTTGTAAGACGAAATGATGGATTTTCGTTATCTTTGGATCAAATGTTTTGTTTTTTAAACTTAGTCGACTAATACAGTAGCATGGCTTAACCGAGTTTTTAAACTAGAATCAAAACTACAATTAATACTTGTCCAAGGGGAAGAATGTTGGACAATTTTATCCTTTCTCATAAAGTTGGGCAACTATTAATTGCATTTTTTAGTTTTTTAATAACTTATCGATTAAGTTACGTAATTTGATCCAAATAAAGATAATAAAGTGGCCCAATAAATGATCTAAATTAATAGGTCGAAGTCTGTGTAGAAAATAGATCTCAATCAGTATAGACCGGACCCATATCGGTCTTGTGATGGGAAAGCCCGATATAGAAGTTATATATAAAAGTTAAGGTCTCTTATAGTTGCTCATATATCAATCGTAAGTATAAGGATTCTCTGACTCATTAAGAGAACTTACGTTTTGAGAAAATTATAAAAAGATCTTAACCGAATCCTATAGAGTAGTTACTGTGAAGACGGCGGTAAATTCGCGCTCGTTTCGGCTTTGGAAAGTTTATTTGAAGTTACGGAGATTGAAATTGGGTATTTTCCGCATTTCTTCATTTCTTGCTCTTTCACATTCGATCTGGATACGTAACTAAAGTACCGTTACGTATTACAATTACTTCCCAGTAATCACATTGCTTGTTGCTTGTTTCCTCCGGATATTGTCTTCCTCTTTTAACAAATAATATGTTCTGAATTACATGTTTCATCCTCAGCTTCTATTGGAGGCCACCACCCTAATCGTCAAACCCGCAGTTTCTTGAAAGACACGAAACTGAAGCCATTGAACAAGTTACATAATTTGTTATCTCTTAGGGTTTCAGATAATTTTAATAAATAAACCCATTTATAATGTTAAGCGAGTATTGTGTGAATGTGACACTATATTCAAGAAGGTTGGCTGCAAGATATTAGAAGTTGTGAGTAGGAAAGAACCGACCAGTGTTTAATAGGGTGGCCGAGAGCTTTTAACACTTGGATTGTGACAGGGTTCTTAGGATGACGAGACTGGATATGCATATATGCAATGAGATGGATTCCAGTAGGTTGATTTAAAAGTTTGGTGAAGATCAATAAATTGTGTAGCAGCCATAGTTGGCCTTAGTATGAGCTGCTGCTTTTTCTTGGGGTTGAGAGCATTCATTGGCCAGCTCTTTGTCTTTTTCGTCTCCTACTGTGCCACGTTATAGTTGGCAATGGGTCCAAGCTCAGACCGTACTTTTTATATTCTGAATTTGAAGCAAAACATGCTTTATTTGAGTTCAGTTAAAATGAGCTCTTTATTTAACTTAAAATTTATCTGTTAATACGAAACCCGATGATGAGGAGTTTTCAGCAAAAAGTGGAGTGCTGTGCTCGACGCGTTCACCCCCACCAAGTGGCGAAATAACAATGACTTCTTGTGTCCAGCTTCCATGAACAGATTGTGGGCCAAGTCTGCTAGCTCAGTCACTAACCCTACAATCATGTTAATTATAAGCACACATCCCTTCATTCCAAGCAAGTCTACTCGTTATTCAATCTGATCCTAAAACAGTGAAAACATAAAGAGCACAAAATTATTAACTTCAATAAGAGAGGCCATCACACTAACCATGATAAGTCTATTACTGGACCAAAGCATAGAGAAAAAGGAGTCTAGTCTGATTATTCTGATATAGTTAATCTTGTGATGACTTTTTGCTCGGTTGGCATCTTATGTTTATTTTTGTTGGTGACATCAAGAAGTTGATTGCAAGAGATTGGTGTTGCTTTCTCTAACATATTTTTTGTGAAGTTAATTAATGTGAAGATTTCTTAGCTAAGTAGGATTTTTCAGCTATGACTTGATGGGTTTTTTGAGAGACTCTAACTTTAAAGTTTCGATTGTTGTTTTAGATTGATCAGATATTAGTACCCTTCTTAAGGCATTAGTCCTCATTTATTTCTTGTATCTATTTAACTCAAAAAAAAAAACTTTAGAGGTTGTATTAGGTGAGCTTGAGTTAGTCAATAAAGTTATGATAAACCCCCCCAAAAAGCAAGACAAATTCAATGTCTTAAGAACACGTACAAGATTAAAATTCATCACTTGAAAAAAATTTGGGTTAGTCATAAAATCATGATGAATCCAAGTTTTAAATTGGGGAGCATTCATTTAATTTTTGTAAAACGTAAAATTTTCATTGTAAAAATGGTTTGATATGGTAAGAATAACAAGAAAAAGGGGAGTTGCTTTTTGGGTCAAGGTTAGCAGCTTACGTTTTGGACACTGTAACATAAACAAAATTGACATATATTTAATATAAGTTGCAGAAATCCTGCATTTCCCTTTCTCGTACAGAGCAACGTCAATACATGAACCTTGATGAGATGGGCTTTAAATAAAAGCACATGAAATCATATGGCTAAGTAGATGGAACGTGTTGTTTGATTGTTCACCCACTCTTCTTCCTTTTTAGTCTCCATCTCACCTTCAAATTTCTCTCACGGCTTCTTCTATTTTGCGTAGTATAAGAAGAGTGCGAACATAAGAAGCAAAACTAAGCATCAGAAGCAGAATCTAACCTGAAAACTACTTCAGATGGACGAAGAACTTCCCACCGTTTGTGTTCTTGATGCTTCAAATTATGTTGGGTTTTGGATTGTTAAAGGGTTGTTGAGCAGGGGCTACTCGGTTCATGCAGCCGTGCAAAAGAATGGTAAGATAGTTCCTTTCATTTTGGTGTCTTTGACTACCCGATTCCCTTTTTTCCCTCCCTGTCAAAAAATTCTTTTTTTTAATTGTTCTCTACTAAAAGATCATGCTTTTGATAGTCCTGTTCTTGGGTTTGTTTCAGGAGAGGCGGAGATTCAGAAGAAAATAAGGGAGATGGAGAAAGAGGAGGAGAAACTGGTTGTTTTTGGTATTGATATATTGGATTATCAAAGCATATTAGTTGCTTTGAAGGGTTGTTCTGCTTTATTCTGCTGCTTGGACAGCCCCGATGGTTATGATGTTAGTTGATCGAAGTTGACTTATATCATACCTCTTCTTACATCTGCATTTGTGGTTTCTATCTGATTTTAACTATATTAACTCTTCTATTGATGATTTTTGTGCAGGATGTAATGGTTGATTTGGAGGCCAGAGGAGCGATCAATATAGTGGAGGCCTGTGCACAAACTGACGGTATAGAGAAAATTGTGTTCAGTTCTTCTTTAACTACAGCAATTTGGAAAGAGAACATTTCGACAGAGAAGGATGTTGACGAGAGGTCTTGGAGTGATCGAGAGTTTTGCAAGAAACTGAAGGTTTGTATCCAATCTTTTCTTGTTTTCTGTTATTTTATTGTTTCTGATCACTTGTTAGTGATATTGAGTGTTTAATTCACAATCTTTTCCCTTTTATTTCCGTTGGATTCCTCTCCTGGAAAAGCAAGAGCAATTGATCAAAGATTCAAACTTTAGTAAAACCCTTAGACTTGTTCTTCTTAATCGAAATAAAAAAATATTGTAGGCAAGCGAATGGGTCGGATTAGAAGTCCTTTTCATGTCCATTTTTCTTTTGAGATCTCCAATCAGAAAAAGTCAAGCCATTTTATCCTATTGATTTTTTTTTTGGTAAATATCCTATTGATTTTCCATTTAAGGGATTTTGAAATTTGACAGATCATTCATATAGTCAAATTTGGGATTATACTGAGTTGCCTTTTTCTGTATATTCAATGATTCAGCTATCTTCTCTAATAATGGTCAATTTGGTTACTTAGTTTTGCATGTTAGTTGATGTTTTCTGATCTCCTTGTTGATTTGCAGTTGTGGTATGCTCTGGCAAAGACACAATCTGAGCAGGCAGCTTGGGCATTAGCCATGGATCGCATGCTTAACATGGTTACAATTAATGCTGGACTGGTTCTGGGTCCTGGAGTCACTCAACAAAATCCTTTGTCAACTATGTCCTACCTCAAAGGTATAGAAACTGTCAAACATGTTCTTTTGTTAGAAAAAGAACAAATCTTAAAACATTAAGCTGAAGAGAATCCTGGAATTGAAAAATGTTAAACAGGAGCAGCTCAGATGTATGAAAATGGAGTGCTTGCTTTTGTGGATGTGAAGTTCCTTGCTGATATTCATATCAGAGCATTTGAGGATCGGTCTACTTCTGGGCGTTACTTCTGCTTCAACCAGATAGTGAATACTGAGGAGGAAGCTGTCAAACTTGCGCAAAGCTTGAGCCCTTTAATATCTCTACCACCAAGGTAAGTCAAGATTGATACATATTATCTCTTCTTTTGATAATCAGAGGGCAACTGAGTCTTATTGCTCGTTACAAACTGAAACACTGGTAGATACTTGAAGCTAATTTGGACACTAATCTGTACAGATACAAGTGCCAAGGAAGTGAGGTATACGCTGAGAAGTTGACGACAAAGAAGTTGAACAAGCTAGTGGAGGGCACTGCCTGCTAAATCTGCTTAAGAAACATGCTGCATTGTGGTTTTGCAAATTAAAGGATTGGATGTACATATTCTATTTGGTTGGAATCAGTATCATCTCTATCTAGTTTTACGTATTAAAGCTGTAAATGGTCTTGATGCCATTATTGACTATTCATGGTGAAAAGCCATGCCAAGAATTCTAGGGTTATATTTGATGCTTGCACATCCTCTTGTTTCAACTCTGAGAGGCTTCCAAACTGTAGCCTGTTAATGATGTGTACTCATGTTACCTATCTAAGTCTTAAATCGGTAAAAGCCTAAATAGACCTAAAAGGTCCTCAAGGGTGAAGCGAAATAATCCAAAATACTTGGATCGTTCGGATTGTTATGTTGAGTTTATAAGGTTTGATTGAATCAAACGTTAATATCAAGCCCAGAAGTATTTATTTTAATTTAATAATATTGTTGTTGGTATTTCTACTATATTCTGAGATCCTAGTTTTTAGGAAGGTAGTTATGTTTTTTCTATATTTAATTATTTATTCTCATTCGATGGAGTAAAACTGGCAAGTTATTTAATAAAATTTTATGATTTTTCTCACCTTACGTTAAAAAAAACTTATTTATTTTTTAAAAGTTCTGATTGGGATCTGTCAATGGTATCAAAGCTTGACAAAAACACTATGATAACTTATAAAGAACGGATCGAGATTCTTAAGGTAGGATTAAGTCTTTTCAAGATAGTTTTTCTCACTTAAAAATCAGCTTGGTTGATCTGTTGCAGAGTTTGAAGGGTATCATTAGCAAGATATCTGAAGTCCTACTTTCAAAGTAGGAGATGCCATCCAAAAACACCAACGAGCACCGTAGGAACTCTTCCAATGGTCAATTTCACAACTTAGGAGACATCTCTAGGAATACTACGAATGGTAGGCGTCCTCAATTCTCTTCCAAACTTACCAAACTTGAATATCTTAGATATTCTAATGAAGACCCTGTTGAATGGTTCACAAAAGTGGATCAATTCTTTGAATATAAAAATACTTATAAGGCGCGGACTGTTTATATGGCTTCCTCCCACCTGGAGGGTCAAGCTAATCAATGGTGGTAATGGCTTCGTCAAGCTTACAAGGAAGAAGGCAAATAAGTGACGTGGCAATTCTTAGTCGAGAAATTATGGGCTCACTTCAATCCTATAGATTGTGAGGATTTCGATGAGGCCTTATCCAAAATAAGGTAAGTCGGATTCTTACGGAATTATCAAAAGGAATTCGAAAGATTAGGTAACTGAGAATATGGTTGAACACAAAAAGCTCTAGTCAGGACATTCATGAGCAGACTCAAGGCAAAAATCGTAGGTAGCATTCGGATGTTTAAATCGAAATCTTTGAAGGAAACAATTAATCTTGCAAGGATGAGGGATGAACAAGTGAGCGGACAGCCAAAATTCACCTAGCCAATCACTCAAGCAACAATTGACTCTTTCCTAAACACAGTCAAGAATTCAACCTCAATAAATTGATTAACTTGGGATGAAATGTAGAAAAGACGAGCATAGGTTCTTTGTTTCAATTGTGACGAAAAGTTTACTCCTGGTCATAAATGTCAAGGACCTCAACTTCTAGTGTTGAAAGCCAATAATGCAACTTAAGAAAATTCTTAGGACATGCAAGATCGATCCATGAACCTTGAAGATAAGGTTCAGCTGGAAGGGCAAGGTAATGATACGCCTAAAAGGTCCTTAAGAATGTCACGAAATAATCCAAAATATTTAAATTGGTCTTGAATTGATAAAAATTGTTATCTTAATTTGGTAAGATTTGATAAAGTTTGAATGGTTATTAAGTATTTTCACTATGTTTTGAGATCCTAGTTTTTAGAAAAAATAGTTATGTTTCTTCCGTAATTATTCTCATTTGATGGAGTAAAAAAGGCAAAACTAGAGTGACAGAGAACTAGAATGCTTGAGATAGAACCTTCCAAGGCGAAGATTTATTTTTCTTAAAAATAATCAGAATCTGAAAGCCTTAAAGGTCCAAAAGTATTGTGAATCGAACTACTCGTAATTGCAGCATCTAAAGTATCTAATTCAATATATTGTACAGTACAACGGGAGTTAGTAAAGCAGTGTCAAAGACTTCAAAGTAAGAAACTAGTGCTCTTTATTCCTTCTTGATACAATTTCCAAGGCCCAAGCTTTGCCCACATCAGTCTGGAACTTGCCTGCAAACAATTTTAAATGATAGTTACATCGATTACTTGGTATCCTATTAATGGTAGATGCTAATGATGCTTCTCTAAATCAAATACCATTTTCTTGACTTTGACTAAGGATGCATGGAAACACAAAGGAAGATCATGGTCATAATTAATTATGTGAAAATGCAGACAGAGTAGAGATTGAGCGCAGAATTCACACACCTGCAGTTGACTGGAAAAACTCACCCAGATCTTTCCCTTGCTCTGCATAGATCCAGAAACAATGTCAATATTTAATAAACAGACAATTGCACATAAATGGTGATCCAATCAAGCCTTCCTGTCCCAAATTACAGTGAACATGACAACAAATTCGCAGGATAAGATTCACGTGCAATGTCAGCTAGTAATTAGGTTTTGTTACGAGGCAAACAAAAACATTAATCATTCACCTCGTAATTCAGAATGCTATTTTAGAAAACTGCAATTTCTACAATTTTTCACATAATTTTTTCGGGTCTGATGTTACATATCAGTGACAACGGGGAGATCCAAAGATAACTATATAAACTTTGCATATGGATGTACTCATTGGTTGCACCATAATGCTTAAATGAGAAACTACAATTTGATTTTAACAACTATACCCAGCACAAGTATGACTTTCAATTCAAAACTTTCAGCATCATGCCTCACCTTTCTCGTACTCTAAGGCTTGAAGTATCATCTCCACCTAAATAAAACAGTAGATGAAAATGCAAAATCAGATTACAGATCATTCTTTAAAGTAACAGAAGCTAAGTATTGCGTGTTTCAATTATAATGAAAACGACCAAAATATCTCCCATTACTAGACACATTCTAATTGCTGCCAATTCAAGCAATAGTACTCCTAATACAATATACCTTGTCAAAATCCTTCACAAGTTTAGCTTCGGATGAAGAGTTTTCCTCATACTCCATCCATAAGTCAAACATTTCCTGAGCTGAAAAACAACTTTAATAACATTACACATATGCACACACAAAAAGTGGATGAATGACATGCGATGAGATGAAAAGAGTATGATTGACATACCTCTTGGCCCTCCACCTATCAATTTGCACATGTGATCTAATGCCTCCCGCTCTCGTCTACTCTTCTCCGTCTTTGTGATCCCGTCCATAGGAGTTATATCACCGACAATGGCTGCTCAAATAATTTGGAAAAGGACAATTAGAAATTTATAAAGCCATTACGTATGGGAAAAAGAAAGACCAAGACTCCAGTTGAGTAGAAGCATCTCAATACCCAAAACATTAAAGGGTACGATTCACATTCACCTCAGGTTTTCAGGTAGAAGTGAGTTAAATTGAAACATAATGTGGGATGACTAAACCCAACCAGTAGTTCCGTTGAAAGGAAACAAATTTATGGTTTAAGTTCTTTAACTGAAGCCCTAGGGAACAAGATGTTTGGGCACCGCCAAAGTACATATCTCCACCCTACAGTATCAAATACTTGCATTAACCAGAACTCTAATTATCTGATTTTGATATGATGAAAAAAAGCAAGTGGAACAAGTACCTTCTGCAATATCGTGAACAATGGCCATTTTCACACACCTGAAAAATCACCACGAACTACACTTCTTCAATCAAACGTGAAGTTGAATTACACAAACAAAGTAAAGTAGACTAAAACATTAAAACAATCTGAACCTGTCTCGATTTATGCCAGGAATATCCGGAGCAACAAGAGCCATTAAACCCATTCTGTACATATGATCAGCAATCGACTCCGGTTCATTTACATCTCTCTTCACCCACCCAGTTCTCTTAGTTGTCTACTCAAGGGGGAAAAAAAACGAAAAAGAAAGAAAACCCAAAAACGAAAATTTCAGAAATGCAACAAAAAAAAGACGCAACAATAAGAAGGAACAGAAAAGACTGTGACTTTATTGACAGAAACAATACCTTGAGGCGGTGACATAGGGAGAGGAAATCGACGGCGGAAGAAGCAGAAGGGGACCGCGAAGCAGCATCATCGGAGACACCGCGCACTGCTGTGACGGATGAGGAAGCGTTGGAGGGCATAGAGTGGAGGCTGGAGGTAGTAAATGATGTGAAGCGTAGTTGTTGAGTGGCAGCGAAGGAAGGTGAGAACAATAGCAGAGCTGATGATTTGCACTGCCACACTCGTACTTTGCTCCCCATTTCTTTGGGCTCTTTCTCTTTCTTTTTTTGTACTTTTTTTCTCGTTTCTTATTTAAATTTTTGGGTTTATCAAAGCACCAAAAATTTTCATATTCTTTTGGAAAAATATTAGAGAATATTAAAAAAAAATTGAAATTGGGAGATTCGGTATATGCGATTCGAGTGTGTGTTTGAGAGGCTTTTGAAATAGTTCTATCCAGTTTAGGCTCAGCCCAAAGGCATCCTGTTGTTAAAATTGGCTCTTTCTTTATCATAATTTGAGAGTAAATTAGGCCGTCAAATTTGAGTTATTATAGAGCAAGTTTATGTGATTTAAATTTGAAATATAGAAAATTCACGTTAATAATTTCTCAAGTAAAGCTCATAATATAAACAATAACAAAAACAGTGATCTAGTAAAAAATCTCACTAAATGCGGTGCCTGGGAAAGTTTTGTATACTCAAACTTAGTTTTAACTAGTAGAAAAACTGTTCTCGAATGACCCATAAAAAATAGGAACAAATAAAAATAAATTTAATTAATTAATTAATCAAAATAAAAATTATTATTATTATTATTATTATTATTAAAAATAATTAGGAGATTAGTAATATTAATAATGGTAATAATAAAAACAAATAAGAATGATTATTAAAAATAATTAGGAGATTAGTAATATTAATAATGGTAATAATAAAAACAAATAAGAATGATGACGATGATAATAATAATAAGTAAGAAAATAATAAGATGAAATTATATTTATAATTAAAATAAAAATATTTTATAATCTATAAGATGTAACTATATTTTGATAATATTAAAATAATATTATTTTATTATATTAAAAAATAAGTGAATCATAGATAGTCACTATTCCCAAATTAACTATTCGGATTCTTCAAAATACAAGAATCTCAGCAAAAGCATAATTAATGTAGGGTTAAGGTTATTAAAAAGCATAATTAAAAAGACCACCCTTTTTGGGCCCATGGCATGATGGGAAATATGTGGACCTTCATTCAAATGGACTCCCGTAATGAGCCCAATAGCTATATGAAATAACGTTATATTTTGGTTGGGCCAATTACATACACGTGTGAAGGCATAGTCCTTTAAAGAAAGGCAAAATATCATATATTTAATAATGATGAACTCGTATAAAATCATATAATAATTTATTAATCACCTATTTTAAATAAATAACTTAACAAAATAATTATTCATAACGATTAAAGTTGTAATTTGTAACTCAACGTTTTATAAAAAATCTAAATAAGTCTATCCACCGGCCATTTGGAAGCCAATGAATTGGATTCAATTAATTAATTTTATGTAATTGAATTTAATTCATAAGTTTGGAATGTTAAGAAAGAGATGACTTGAATTCAACCACGTAATTGAATCACATTTTTTTTATGAATTCAATTCACATCTTAAATTATGTTAATTGAATTATGAATTGTAGAGCCAAAAATATTAAAAATTCTTTTTCCAAATATACACATCATAAATATACAAATTACTACAAAATACACACACATTGATTACATCCTATTGTTAGTTAAGGATAAAAAGTCATATAAAGTAGTTGAATTCATTTTTATTGTATTCCAAATAATGTAATTGAATTCAATTATCGTATTTATAGATCTATTCTAAACAGTATAAGTCGAATCTAATTCAATCCCACAAATATAATTTAATCCAATTCGAAAGTTCGGCCAGTTAATATCCTTATCTTGAATGTCTTCTTTTCATAATCAAATGCTACATTCTGTTACGTGCCAACGTAACTGACCGAGTAACTGGCTTTTTAACGTGAGGTTGATTGTTTTCTGGTGAGACTGGTGAATGTTTCTTCCTTCTACCTATTGTTGCTGCACAAATACTGTTTTCTGATAACTAAATTTGAGACACGGTAGTTTCATTCGAGGGAAACTGGACCTCCTTACTTCATTAAACTGATTGGAA
>JAOSBL010000008.1:466681-493014 GCA_027568915.1 Erythroxylum roraimae
AAGAAATTAGAAGGTAAAAGTACACTTAAATATTTCAAGACTATTTATAAGCATAAGATGTTAACTTATAACGTTAACTTAACTTATAATATTAAATAAACTTGGCTAACGTTAACTTATAACGTCAAAAATCACTGAAACTTGCCTAATGTTTACTCTTCGAAACATCACCAACGTTAAATTAATTTTGAGTGAATTAGTTATATGCTGTGAGAGTCAAAAGCCAAAATATAGGATTAGGGGGCCCCTTTTCATCGTAGGCTCTGGGCAGGTGCCCTGCTCAGGGCCAGCACTGCATGAAGGTCCAGATTGTAAAGAGTCTTATGTGATCAATATCATTTTTAAATGAGAAATTCGAATCAAGTTTATGATTTGAACTTATTTGTTTTTAAGTTTCACTTGTTGGAGAAGAAGAAATGGAAAACGATTAACAAAGGAAGATCGTTATTATGACTTGAAAGTGGGTTATTTATTCATCAATTAAAAACAGAACAAACCTGCCTTATATAGGCTTACAATCAAATGATGAATTAGAAATTTACGGACTCACGACTTTAATAACATAAACAACACAACTGGACCCTCTAATTAATCAAATCATAAAACAATCGGCCACTATCTCAACTTAATAACAAACTACAGACCAAGTCAAACAGATAAGACTTTGAATCATGCTTCAACACACCCCCTTGATTCAAAGTTACAGATTCCAAGCATTGATCTGAAATAAACAAACTTCTGTTTTGACAGGGATTTTGTAAGAATGTCTGCCAGCTGCTCATAAGTATTACAATACTTCAAGATTATCTCCTCCTTCCCAGCCAGATCACGAATAAAATGAAAATGTATATCAATATGCTTTCTTCTGCTATGAAATGTTGGATTTTTTGTTATGGAGATTGTTGATTTGTTGTCACAAAATATCTCTGTTGCTCACTCTTGCACTTGTTGAAGATCAGCTAGCATTCTCCTTAATCAGATGGCTTGACAAGCTGCTACATATTCAGCTTCTGAGGAGGATAAAGCTGCAGTAGCTTGCTTCTTTGAGCTTCAAGTGATTACTCCTAATCTAAGAGTGAAAGCGTATGCTGAAACACTTCTTCTATCATCCAACGAACTTGCCCAATCACTCTCTATGAAGCCACTCAATTTAAAATCAGAAACTTTCGAGTACTAGATCCCATAATTCACAGTTCCAGCAATGTAATGCAAGACTCGCTTTGCTGCTCTAAAGTGAATCTTTGAAGGTTCCTGTATAAACCTGGAAATAACCCCAACAGAAAATGCAATATCGAGTTGAGTATGGGTTAAATAAATTAACCCTCCAACCCAGCTTCTGAACGTTCTAGCATCAGCCATCTCTGCTCCATCTTCACGCTGCAATTTCTCATTTATATTCATAGGTGTAGCTGCTGACTTACAGTTAAGCATGCCAAATTTGTTCAGTAAATCCTTGGCATATTTTCTTTGTGCAATAAAAATTCCATCTCCAGTATGATGCACTTCAAGACCAAGGAAATAATGCAACAAACTCATATCCAACATTTCAAATTCATTCAGCATATGTAACTTAAAATCAACAATAAGAGAAGTATAAGAGCTTGTATAAATGATATCATCCACATAAAAACAAACAACGATGAAATCATTTTTACCTTCCTTTTTTACGTACAAAGTCGGTTCATTCTCGCTTCTTATGAAGCCATTTTTTTGAAAATATCCATCAATTTTGCTGTACCATGCTCGAGGAGCCTGCTTCAATCCGTACAATGCCTTTTTCAACTTGTACACCTTTGCTTCTTCTCCTTCAATTAAGAAACCTTCTAGTTGCATTACATAGACTTCCTCTTTTAATTCTCCATTCAGAAATGCCGACTTCACATCAAATTGATAAATAGGCCATTGTAATTGCGCAGCCAATGCTAGAACATTCCTCACAGTTTCAAAACAAGCTACCGAAGAGAAAGTTTCTTCGAAATCAATTCCATGTTGCTGTGCATAGCATTTTGCCACAAGTCGAGCTTTATTCTTTTGCATACTCCCATCAGCAGCAAGTTTAATTTTAAACACCCACTTTAAGCCAATTGCATTTTTCCCTCCAGGAAGCTCTACTAACTCTTAAGTGCCATTCTTTTCAATGACTTTTATTTCTTCTAGCATAGCTTGCTGCCATTTTTCTTCTTTAACAGCATCTTCATACATCCATGGATCAACTTCTGCAAACAAGGCATAAAAAGTGTTTGAGGCAAACTGATTAAAACCTGTTACCTCATAATCTTCCATCCAAGCAGGTCTTCGTCTGCTACGTTCTATTTTTGATTCACTAACCGCTTCCGGTAACTCAATTTCAGCTTCAACTGCTGGATTGGCAGGTTCTTGTTCAGGCTATTGCTTGTCTCTTTCATCATCAAAATCTGCTATAATTCCTTTACTGGGAACTTTTTCATTCCATGGCCACATTTGTTCTTCATTAAAAATTACATTACGACTGACAAATACTTTCTTACTAACCGGATTATATAATATGTATGCTTTAGATTGAGTACAATAGCCAATAAAAATACAATTTTATGATTTATTATCAAGTTTTTGACGAATTTGAGAATTTACCAAAGCATAAGTAACACAACCAAAAACTCGTAAATGATTCACAGATGGTTTCTCACCACACCAAGCTTCATATGGAGTTTGATACAGAACTGCCCTTGTTGGAGACATGTTTAGCAAATACACAGATGTTGCCACAGCTTCAGCCCAAAACTCATCTGAAAGACCCTTTGCTTTTAACATGCTCTTAGCCATCTCTACACAGTCTGTTTTTTTTTGTTCAGCCAGTCCATTTTGCTCCGGACTGTAAGGAGTTGTTAACTCCCGATGGATGCCATTTGCTTCACAATAAATTTTAAACTCTGTGGACAAGAAACTCTCCACCGTTGTCAGTACGTAAAGCTTTGATATAAATTCCACTTTGCTTTTCAACTTTGGCTTTGAAGTGTCTAAATTTTTTAAAAGTTTCTGTTTTATTCTCCAAAAAATAAATCCAGCTCATACGACTAAAATGGTCAATAAACAGCAAAAAATAACGACTACCACCAAAAGATTTAGTTTGCATCGGATCACATAAATCAGCATGGATTAATTCAAGATATTTTGAAGCTCTCCAAGCCTTTCCAACAGGAAAAGAATTTCTTGTTTGTAGTTTCTTGTGTCCATATCCCTTGCAATTATAGCATTGAATATTCTGCTTGTAGTTTCTTTGCTCGTTGGACTGCTTATGCCTATCATATCTACCTCTACCTCGTCCGCGGCCACGACCACGACCTTGAAATCCACCTCTTCCACGACCTCTTCCTGCGAAACTTTCACCTTCTCCAACTTTGGTGGCTGCCTCCTTCACTTGAAAAGCCTTTTCGTCATTCTTTTCAAGTGATCTATTAATTCTCTCTTCTTGGGCTTGCAGAGACCCCATTAATTCATCAAAGGAAAAAACAAACAAATCCTTAAATTCTTCTATAGCAGCATCTACATGTTGAAATTTTGGAGTCAAGCGTCTCAATACCTTTTCAACAATGGTCCGATCGGTAATCTGCTCTCCGTAAGACCTCATTTGGCTTACTATTGTCGTTGCCCGTGACAAGAAATCAACAATTAATTCTCCACTTTTCATCATCAAAGTTTCAAAGTCAAGTCGAAGTGATTGCAATCTCACCACCATGACTTTCGATTCACCTTGAAACTCCTCCTTTAAAATTAACCATGCTTGTCTCGAGGTGGTTGCCGCAACAATACGTGAGAAGACGCTATCATGGACAGCTTGCTGGATAATTACCAATGCCTTGGAATCTCTCTTCTTGTTCTTACGCAATTTTGTTTCTTCATCTAGATCTGTAAACTCATACTCTACAAATTCCCATAAATCTTGAGACCTGAGTAGAGTTTTCACACGAATGCTCCAAAACTCGTAACCCTCTCCCTTGAAGATGGGAATTAGTGGTTGTGCAGTACCCATTGCGTTGTCGTTATTAGCCATCTAGCGTTCACTCAATTCACTTTGCAACCTGTGCTCTGATTCCAATTTTGTTGGAGAAGAAGAAATGAAAAACGATTAACAAAGGAAGATCGTTATTATGACTTAAAAGTGGGCTATTTATTCATCAATTAAAATCAGAACAGACCCGCCTTATATAGGCTTATAATCAAACGATCAATAAGAAATTTACGGACTCACAACTCTAATAACATGAACAATACAACTGGACCCTCTAACTAATCAAATCACAAAACAATCGACCACTATCTCAACTTAATAACAAACTACAAATCAAGTCAAACAAACAAGACTTTGAATCATGCTTCAACATAACTTTATTTTAGATTAATTTATTATTCACAATTAATAAATATCACTTCATTTATTAAAAATTAAATCTTATAAATATAAAGGGTGAAAGATTTATAAATATTAAGAATTCTATATAATAAAGCGAGCGTTGAAACAATTGGTAAAGACCGGAAAATTATAGGAGCTTATTTATAAAATGCAAAGAAGAGATTATGTATAATTAATGTCCCTTTCTTTTGTATATTATTGTTGTTGTTAGGGATTCTAGGCAAATAAAAAATAGATATAAACTATAAATAATTAAAATAAAATTTATTTACATTTTAAATAAAAAATCAAATAAATTACGAATAGCCATACATAATTTATTTGAAATGAATTAGATAATATAATTAATTTTAATACACAAATTTATGAAATAAGTCAATTCCAACCCAAATTTTAAAATTAAAATTAGCAAAAGAAATATTTGGTCAGGAGGGGAAATATAAATCCTTGATAACGAGAGTCTCTGGGCTCTAGTATCGGCGACCAAATCCTCGACGCTATTCTTTGCCACCGGCGAGTCCCGTCCCCGGTACTTTGACTCTTTCTCACTTTGTGCATCATCTTTTTCACTTCTATTGTTGTTTCCTTCACATTATCGACTAAAAGATTCTAGATTTTAGGTTATTGCTTCGAAAATCAAAATCTCGGTGATTTTCTTATGTATTGAGTCGTTTCTAACTCGTTCGTTCAAAAATTCGATAGTTGGAATCGTTCAAGTCGAAAGCTTTCGCAAATTCAACTTTCGTCCTTCTTAGACTCGCGAATTTGTGTCTCTGTTTTGTAGGATTGATGATACTTTTAGCTAAATTTGGCTTTTTGTTTTACTGAATATAACATAAGGAACATAAAGACTAGAGCTTGCAATGCTTGACATAGAATCTGGAACTTGTAATGCTGTTATTTGTGAATATAAGTTTATGATGATGGGACGATGGGACATGGGGACTGTTGGGCAGTGACATTGTAGTCCTTTCTCAAAGGAAGTGAATGTCTAACTTAGGTATACGCTAGACGTTATCAGAAGAGTGTTTTCAAAATTTTGGTTAAACGTCAAGTGCCTTAATTTGCTGCGATTTTAGGGGATGAGTTAACTGAGAATTTAGATGCTTTATAAAGTATGTGTGCATTTTCTGCAGCGGTTTATGCTCGTAGTTAGAGCCTCCGCAGCCAAAACTCGGTGGATTTTAAGTCACCAAGATATTGTTCAATTAGCTATTGTTGGTTCAACTTTTCTTTTGTTGCAAACAGGGATTTTCACTTCAGAAATTGTGATTGTTTGAGTTAAATTGAACTTTCACATTAATGGCTGCAAGAGGGCATATCCCGTCAACAGTAGAGAGGCGTGTTGTCCATGCACAGCGTGGTTCATCTCCTCCTCTTGATCTTTTAGAGAATAAGATTGCTGTTCAGGCAGCTGAAATTGAACAACTTGATTTGGATAATCGTAGACTTGTGGATAGTCAGGTGGCCTTGAAGCAGGACCTTGTCGCTACTCAGCAGGAAGCTCAACGACTCAGGACACACATAAGAAGCATACAAAATGAAAGTGATGCTCAGATTATGATTTTACGGGACAAGATTGCAAAAATGGAATCAGATATTAGGGTTGGTGAGCATGTGAAAAATGAGCTGAAACAGGCACATATGGAGGCACAGAGCCTGTTTAAAGAACGAGAGGCGTTGGCTGTACAACTTTTACAGGCTCCACAATTGTTGAAAAAACTGCATACTGATATTAGGAGTCTACCAGATTTGCTTGCTGAGCGTGACAATGTGAAGCGTGAATATAAGAGGTTACGGTAAGTCATGAATGATCTTACGATTATTCTTTTCATTATAATGAGCCTTGAGTGTACTATGATCACAAAATTTCTTTCTGCTTTTCATGTGATAATTATTGAGAAGAAAAAGTATTAACCGCTAAGTGACAGATTTGTTGAAAATCTGAAATGCTCCTCTGGCACCTATCCTCTATATAAAGATGCGATAGAATCTGGACTTGGTCCCTAACTGTATCTGTTTGTTTAGTAATACAGCATTTTGTCCAATATATCAGTATTTTGCTGTTCCATTAATCCTTACTGTTCCATGCTTACCCTTCTGGTTTTTCAAACTTGTTGTCTCATCAATTGCCTGGTGAATATTCCTTTGCTTCTACTTGAATTAATCAGTTTCTTGTGATTACAATGGAACGAGATATGCCAGTTGTTGTATTCTAAATTTCTAATGAAGAGGTGCCTTAGAAGATGTAAATAAAATGGGAGATAACTGTTTTACCTCTTTGTTTTATAATTTTGGAGGCCGGGGTCTGGGGGAGAGGTGGAAACAGCATTGGAGGTGAAGGAAGAGGGTGGTTTATTTCACCAAAATTGCATCACTGCTGGTGTAATGGGGTGATACTATATTAGTTTCTGATGAGTGGTTAAATGATACTATATTAGTTGATGAGTGGTTATCTTGTAAGCATAGATGCTTGTACTTTCACTGATCTTATAGTTGACATGTAGATATGCTATGTTTATCACTGTATTGTTTTGCGAGTGCTAGAGAACTTACTTTTCTTCCTTGGATTGAGCAGAGCTATATTTGAGCACGAAAAAGGAACAAACATAGAGACGGTCCAGCAAATGCAGGCCATGGAGCAGGATCTAATTGGAATGGCAAGAGAGGTGGAAAAGTTGAATGCTGAGGTCATGAATGCTGAGATAAGAGTTCGTGGTAGGTTTTCCTTAACTTTTTTGTGGTTATTTTTGGTCTAAAACTTACAAATCGCATTTTCTTTCCTGTTTGTTCTAAAACTGCTGGTTTTTGCCATACCAGCTCCAAATGCATATGGTAGCAGCTATGCAGGTGCTGATCATTCATGCGCACCCCATGTGCATAGTGGTAGTAACTACGCTGATGCATATGGAAGGCCCCCTGTTCAAATGGATGCTGGGCGTCCCCTAGAAGTGCCATATACAGCTGCCAATACTACAACTGCCAATACTGTAGCTGCCTCTGGTTCTGTTGCCGGTGTAGCTTTGTCTAATAACGGTGACAACTCGGCTGTCGGAGAGCCTTCTGAGCCTGTGTCTAATCAGAAAACGTGACTAATTATGCTTTAAAGTTCATCATTTTCTGTTCTCTGGTGTCTAGCATAGGGGGTTGAACAATCTCACCTTATATAAATGGCTAGTTGTTGAATTAATGAAGCTTCTATTTGTGCCCGCTTGTAAGATTGTGGAGGCTTATCGTAGGTTTTGCAACCTTTTAACATGTGTACAATTTAGATTAAGGTTATTTGTACAGTGTAGACCGGATGCTTTCTTGGCAATCAATTGGTACACATGTATGCATGCTAATGTGGTAATTGACATGGTTAAGATTCGTGTCCTTTGAGGAATTGTATTCTGTTTCTACGTTTGTAATATTGGCATAACAGCTGATATGACAGCATTCGACATTTTAAGTTTTTTATTCGTCAAAACTCAGCAAATTCATATCTTCAAGGATTTCCATAAGTTCATACGTTTCCCTACTGTACCAATCAGTTCATACATACTTCAATAATGCTATAATCAAGCATCTGATACCAATTAAGATTTTGCAAACATGGAAGGAGAAAAACAGCTATGAACTTTATTATCCTACAAAAAGAGAACAGCTATGAACTTAAACGAATTCTAAGAAAAACCCAAAAAGAAAAGGAAAAGAACACTACAGAGCCAATTTCCCTCAGGACTCAAACGGTTCTACTACCCTCCATAACGCTCCAACATTACAGCAACGAATAGCAATATATGAGAAACGATTAGAAGTAAAGATGTCAAAATGAGGAACAGTCCAAGCTTCCACCATTTGCTTTCCATCGTCTTCATAAACCCTTGTTTACATGTCTCGCAATCATAGCACAGCTTTATGGGGTCATTGCTCCATTTATTACAGTCGCTAACATATGGATTGTTCATGTTTCTACTTCCATCTCTCTTCCAAAATGTGGCATTCACATACTCCATTCCGCATATTTCAGGAGGCTTACAGCATCCAAACTTCATTCACAGAACACAGCAACAAGAACAAGTATTAGTTTATTAAAAACACTGATCAAGTGCTTTAATGTAAGGAACACACGGAACTAATGCGGATTATATATACAATCGGACTACCTACCTCTATGAACGATAGTTTCTTGACGCTGAAGTCAAAACCTTTCAGTGCCAATGACCTAGATGCGAGATCCTCACATATTTCTGTGCTATAAAGGCATGCTTTGATGTTCTCCCAGTTATGGCTTTGATGAATCTTGCGCTTGAACCACATTGGTGTGGCCACTATCTTCCCACTCTCCAACTTGTTCGCTCCCACAAGTGCGAGCCCCATAGTGAGGATCACGATCAGCGGCACCATAACCATAAACAAGCCTGGAACTGGTAGACGAGACCTTAAGAACACAGCAACGTTGCTGACCAAGAACATGAAGATCAAGCCAATGCCAAGACCAGTTTGTAAAGAGGGCAATCTCATTAGCTTCTCACAATCATAATCTTTCATGTACAGTAGCCATATGGCCGACGCAAGAATTGGAAGAGAAAGAATACAAGTGACAATGGACACTAGACCCGAAAGGCTCTTCCCTTGAGGAGCTTCGTTGTTGGCTTTAGGTTTTTTAGGTTCTTCTGCAGGTGCCGCCATTACTGCTATTGCCTCCACAGCTTTAGGATTCTCTGCCATGTGAATCACTAAGGGTCAGGGAATGATCACAAAATAGGGAATAAGCACTTCTATATATCCCACTTCACACTTCTATGTATCCCACTTCATGTTATGGGAAACTAACATGTGTTTTGCTATGATCTTGACAAGTGGTGGTCATGAGGTTGGTTTGGAGAGTGAAGAGGGTAAGAGTGATGAGATTCCTCCTCCATAGTCAAAAGTTGTTCGAGAGATACTAGGAAGAATAGAGAGAAAGATTTGGTTTAGACACATATATCTGATTGTTTCCTCACAAACTTTCTGGTAGATTTAGTCAAAACCAACAAAACTGTTAAATATCAAATGATTGTGATGTTAGATTAATTCAAAAGAAGATCTTGTTAAAGAGGTAAAGTTCCTACTTGTTTGTTCTAAGCCTAGACATAATCAGATTTGTACAATTTACATGCGACGGCCGTTATAAATGTCTTTTAACTAATAACTTGTATACCCTAAAATTCCATTATCTTGGGAAGATTAAATTGGCGTGTGTAATAATAGGACAATATCCTCGTTATTATGAAGATAAAATAATTTTAAAAAATTGCTAAAATCCTCTTGAAACAAAAAATAATATAAATAATTTTGAGGTGATCGAAATAGAGATGACAACTGAGTCCAGGTTCGGCTCAACCTGCCCGACCCTAGCCTGAAGTCAAACGCTATGCCTCAGTTGACTAGGTCCTTAAAAAAATTGCGCCGGGGGCCAAGCTCAGGCTCGGGTTACTCAAGTTCGTCTCGGCCCAAGGCTCGATCTTTATATACAAAATCCTGGGGCCAAGCTTAGGTTCAGGTTACTCAAGTTCGTCTCGGCCCAAGGCTCGATCTTTATATACATAATGACGTCATTTGTGAAAAATGAGGTCATTTTGACATTTTAAATTGAAAAAAAATTGGTTGGATTGAGTCAAGCTACGACTTAGGCTGGGGCTGCCTTCGGCTCGGTTGAGCTCAAGCTCAAGCTTGCTACCCCAAGCAGCAGCCCAGACCCAAAATTGACCTGACTCATTGTCATCCCTAGATCAATCTATCAAGACAATAAATAATTGATAACATGCTAAATTTGTACCTCAAAATCCTCATTTAAGGACTTTAAAAAATTCTCTACATCGGTATTAAATTTACTTGGAAAAACAAATTAAATAGTGCTTAATTTTTTAAAAATTTTCAATTTATTGTTAAACCTTTTAAATTTTAAATTAGGTCAAAATTTTATTTTTGCTGATATAACGTATTTCCAAATTTTACATAGATATCTATTTATTGATCACATCAATAAAAATAATATTTTAATCAATTTATACAAAATTTAAAAGATTAGCCACTAAATTAAAAATTTTAAAAATTTTGATGCTAAATTAAAAAATCTCAAATAATCTGACATTTTAAGATTTGTTTTCTCAATTTATTATAACTAATTAAAAGTTTACTTCTTTAATTTTATGAATATTGGATCGATTTTGTTATTTGACAATTTATCGTCAATTTTTTAAGTAGTTTATATATAATATGCAATTTAGGTGCTATTAACCACATTTATTATCTATTACATACTCGAAAAATAATAATTACGATTAAAAGAAAAAAAAAGGACCAAGGTTTAGTATTTATTTAGGAAAAATTGGGTATTGGATCGGGTGGTTAATCCTGTACTGTTTATAATTTACTTGGGCTTGCTACCGGAATCCAGAACGCAGCGTTTCGTGATAGTCCACTTTCAGATTGTGAGTCCCACTTACGTTAAGAGTTCTAAGTGCCGGTAAGCGTTGAGAAATTTCAGCGAATCGCCAAACGAACGAACGAACGATCCAACCCCAAATTACTCCGACTGGATTTTATCGTTACTAGCCATGGCCGACGAGGTCAGTTTTCCTCTCTTTCTCGCTCTTTCTATGTTTCTGGATAAGTTTATGTTTGATTTTGTTATAGAATCTTTCGTTTGGTTCTCGAGAAATGGAAAATGTTTGATAAAACTTTCAACTTTTCTCTTGAGATTTCTGATTGTTAAACTATTCGTTTTCCCTGTGTTGGTCAAACTGTTTTAATCGTAGCCATTAGGTGCATTCTCTTGTTTCATCGATAATTATGATATTAGCCTTTTTGTGTGTGTGTGTAATAAACATTTTCTTAGATTGAGCTGAAAACTGCTCCTGCTGACTTTCGATTCCCTACAACAAATCAAACTAGGCACTGTTTCACTCGCTACATTGAGTTTCACAGGTACATTCTTTGTACGATTTTCATTTAAATTTGTTATATATGTATGTGTGTATAAAGTCATCATACTTGAGCTCGCATTATACCATACAGGTGCGTGGCTGCAAAGGGTGATGAATCTAATGATTGTGAAAGATTTGCCAAATATTATCGTGCCCTTTGCCCTGGAGAATGGGTGAGCAGATCACTTTTTACCTTTAACCATAGTGGATTAAGAAGTCACTTCATAATATTTTGAAACCTAAATTATCTTTTAAATTGTTAAACTTTGCATTCAATTGGAAATGGATGGTATTCGTGTTGCTACTTTATTTAGTTGCAGTTGTTCTTGTTTCTAAGAGCAGTGGTAGATCATGGGTGGTGTAGGATTCGATGATTCATGCAATATGATAAACTTGTGATGATTTTGTTGCATCACCTGTTTTCTGCTTATTGTCTGCTAATGGAGTCAATATTTGCCATTGCAAGCTTTTCAAGGGTAACATAAAAAAGGGATAACAAATTTTAAAGTGTCGAATCTTTTAAGATTTTTTCAATTCAGTGTTTATAAAAATGTAGGCGTCTATGTAGAAAATTAATTGCTAATTAATCATTTACGCGGACTAAAATATTCAATTGGCTGTTTTCGTCTATATAAATGATTAGTTAGCAATTAATTTTTTATGTAGATATCTACATGTTATGAACAAAAAAGATTTTGTTAGTTAAATTAGTAAAATATTAACAAAAAAAACATTTTGAAGTGAATTGTTAATGTTATAAAAATTTAGTCAATTAAAAATTTTAAAAACTTGGACATCAAATTAAAAAAAAACACAAAAAGATTGGACTATTATCCCTATTAAGAAAGTTGAAAAAAGTAATGTAATTATGATTGGATGATTTTTGGGTTTTTGACGTTTTGTTTGGATGTGACTACCATCATCTGATTTCTTTTATTTGTTTGACTAATGCAGCACTATTGTAGTCACACTTGAATTATATAATGCTAGTGTTGTGTTTTCATCCAATTTTACATCCAGCAGTAGACATGAGTTGATTTGTGGTTGTAAGCTTATAGGGTGTTAAAGTCTACAAGTTTTGATTCTTCTATTATTGATGGATTTGTTAGAATAGATAAGTTCGTTACAGTTGGATTGTTTTCAGTTTGTATAACGAAAGCAAGCATTCTCTGTTCCTCGAGTCACATTTTGCTCCTTCTTCGATGTGCTTAAATTGCTGCAGGTTGAGAGGTGGAATGAACAGAGAGAGAATGGAACGTTTCCCGGACCTCTTTGATCTCTGTCCAGCACTCAGATGAATCTTCTTGGGTGACATTACTCAATGTACTTCTGGTACGTCTTGGTTGTCCATTGATAATGAATCAATAATGCTTAGTGTTTCCTTTGACTCTTATAGCATGAAGGAAATGTCTGGATTTTTTTAAATTGTTTTTGTTATTTTAATTTGTAATTCCTTTTAGGTTTCTTTTTGTACCCTGCATGTTGAGACACGTGTTGAAATTAAAAAAAAATCAGATCTGAATTCGAATTTAATCAAATATAATTTGGTTCGATAATTTCAGATGATCTAATTAATATTTTAAGACCGGTCCAATCTAAATATTTTTTATTAAATTCAGATTCAAATTCTATTAAACTGAAATTAATTCGTTGAATTTTGTTCTTTACTAAGTTGTCATCTCTCCTACATGTTTGATTTGCTATTTGAAAATTAAGCACGAAAGATGGCTTTTAAGTCAAAATATTTTAAGGTCAGTCGCCATATACCCGACAACTATTGATGGATCTCATTGAACTTCTGATGAAGCCACATGGAAGAGGAATGGGCAAAAGAGTTTCTCACTTCCACAAAGGCAAAAGAAAGCCTATTAATAAGGAAAATGTGAACACTTGCTCTGCTGTTTTCTTTTCCCTATGATATAAATCATGAGTTGGGTTTTGAAATAATTGACTAGGACAAACATTGTGATGGAATGGTCTGTGGAGTTGTTGAACTATTTTTCGCTTACCATATTTCTGTGCCATTTCTGACCTTAAACACTTCACCTATATATGTCTTCATATTGGCATTGAAACTTCCATTCACTTTCTCTCTACACACCAGGGATATGCAATGTGAAATCAGGTGGACTATCTCACATAAACTAATCATCTGGGTCCATCAACTTAAGAAAAACAAGAAGAAATAGACACGCCAATATGGTACCAATAGTTGTATTTATCATCATGGTGACATGACAATGATACCACGTAGCTTAAAAACAAAAATCCATTCATATTACTCAGTCGGCTGTTTGCTTGATGATTTTGATGGGTAACATATGAGCTATGAGCGTGATCTACCCAAAAAAAAAACATCTGTTATACCCCAGAAATAAAATTGGACTTCAATTAAGCAACAAAATGATTGTAAAACCTACGTTAAGATGTATGAATTAATTTAATCAAAATAAATTTAAATTTATTTATAATTAATTAAAATAATTTGGCTTTAATTTCACAGTTGTTATGGGTAAGACCACTCTTTTATCCTAACCACTATGACTTTAAAAAGCCTAAAAAGTCAAGAAGACGACAACCTTTGGGTTGTTTCTTGCGTCTACGACAACCCTGTGGTTCCAGATTGGTACGAGATGACGGTCTTTCGGATTAGAACTAATTACTTGGGTCCTGTTTGGACCCAAGATAGCGACGGTAGCCAATTTGAACACCTCACGAACATTTTAAATTAGCGTGTCACATTAAGAAAGCTTCTGAACTCCTCTCGTCTCGAGGAAGAAACAAAACAAGTCTTCTGAAAGCGTGAAAGCCACAAACTGAAGGAGCAAGTCAAGCGTTGACGTTGTACAATTTCGAGGAACATTGTAAGCTGAGTAAACTTTATGCATCGGAACCTTGGCTTTTACAATAAGCATTGAATATAATATACCAAGTTAGTGTGAAAAGTAGTTTATTACCTTAGGCAGCTCTTCCTTTTAACTAAAAGTTTGGATTATATATATTTCCCATTTTAATGAGTCAAAGCAGACGTGTGAGAATCCCTATGGAAGCAAATATAAAAATGAAACCAGAAATGTATGGACAGGAACTGTGTCTTGTGAGATAATTGTGTAAACATTACAAGGAATGAGGTTTTCTCGTCTTCAAAGACTTCTTCTTGTCCTCGAATATAAGTTTTGATTTTTATTAAATTTTTATTTGAAGTTTATCAAAATATGATTTATAAATTTAAAGTTTATTTAAAAAAAGGTAATAAAAATCTCTTATTCAAATCATCTTAATCGAAACAATCACGCATCTCTTCGTTGACCCTTGGCATCCGTTACCGTTACAGGCAATATTTAAATAAGGTATTTAATTCTGTGTCAGCATTTTTAAGGAATACGCGTGACCGAAGCGCGTGAAGTGATAACCGCCTCTCTGTCTCTGCACTTTCCTTGTAACCCCCTCCCTCGCGCTTACGGTTTATCCTCCCCACTACACGTTCTCTTCTTATATCTCCCACAAGACCCCTACTTTCTCACTATCCAAACACCGGCGAGAAATTTTCGAATACCTTGCAATCATGTTCCGAATCAGTAACAATCTAGTTGGAATCCTCAACTTCATTACCTTCCTGCTGTCAATCCCCATCTTATGGGCGGGGATCTGGCTGCGCAACCGTGGTACAACCGAGTGCGAGAAGTTTCTCGACACTCCGGTGATCATTCTCGGAGTGTTCCTCTTGCTCGTCTCTCTCGCTGGACTCATAGGCGCGTGCTGTCGCGTGTCGTGGCTTCTCTGGGTTTATCTTCTCGTAATGTTCGTCTTGATAATGGTTCTCTTCTGCTTCACCATCTTCGCTTTCGTCGTCACGAACAAAGGCGCTGGCCAGGTGTTGTCGGACAGGGGGTATAAGGAGTATAGATTGGGAGATTACTCTAACTGGTTGCAGAAGAGAGTTAATAGTCCCAAGAATTGGAATAAGATTAAGAGTTGCTTGATTGATGCTAAGATTTGCTCTGATTTTAATAAGAAATATCTTCAGGATACGGTCACTGACTTTTACAAGGAGCACTTGTCTGCTATTCAGGTAATTCTTTTTAAGGAAATCTCTATCTCAAGAAGTTCTGATTCTTTCTTTACTTTTCCTATGCTTTCTTTCTGTGAAAGGGAATAACAAAAAGCAAAAAACTTTTTAAGCAGATAGGAAACTTATCCATCCGTGCTAATCACCATTAAAGATTAGCCCTTTGGCTTGACGTTCTTATCATAATTTGGATTGTTATCATCTTAATTTGGGATTGCATGAACTGGGTTGTGATAAAAATCGTGTCTTGATTCACAGTCTGGTTGCTGCAAGCCATCGAATGACTGTGGTTTCACATACGTGAGCCCAACCAACTGGACGACGACTACTACAACTTCAACAAATACCGATTGTGCAGCTTGGGGGAACCAAGCAGATATTCTATGTTTCAATTGCAATGCTTGCAAAGCAGGACTGTTGGATACGATCAAGAGCGATTGGAAGAAGGTGGCTGTGATCAACATTGTGTTCCTTGTTTTCCTCATCATTGTTTACTCTGTCGGTTGCTGCGCTTTCAGAAACAACAGAAGAGACGATGCATATTGGAAGCATCCTTAGATAGTCTCTGATCTTGAGCTAGCCATAGCTATGGTATGAATGGATGGATCTTAGCTTTTGAGTAGGTTTTAGCTAGCGGCTACTGCCTCTACCTGCTAGCCGCACGCACATAGTTGTGATTTATATTTGTATTTAACTGCTACTACTATTATGGATTGTTGCTTCTTCTATAGCAATCTATGCTTCATCTTTGCTATAATTTACAACGATCCCTTGTATAATTTGCAGTTTCATTCTGGCTTTTGGTATCCATTGTTTGAAACGAGTGGCTGATGTGTGGTTTGAGAAAGAACATAGTTTTACATGTGGAGGAATTGATTATAGATCACGAGTCTGACTTTGTGGTCCCATCTATTTTTACTCCAAACGTGATTTGAATGACATAATCAATCATGTTGGGTAATTATGAAATTGAAATAATGACAACTATTATTTTTTAATATCAGAAAGTGAAGGCATATTTGAGCCTGTTTGATGGCAAACTAACTATGTATTTTCAATTTTTTTTAAAAAAAACTGTATTTTCAACTACCATTCTTAGGTGCACAAGAAAACAATACTATGTGGAGTGTGGACCCAAACTTTAGGCATCAATTGTGCACTTGATGCGTATTTTGACAATCACTTGATGGCAACCTTATTGATTTATGAATCATCTGACCCCAATTAAGTCCTGTCTCCGTGGAACACGCTTGAAACCAGCTATTCAGTATCATTGCAATTATTTTTTGGGCAGAGGGATCGGATCATATTGCATTAAAAAAAAGTTGAGCATAACAATCCCGAATCTTTGGAAGTAGGCCTAAGAGATAGGTCCATGAAACTATATCGGGCTTAAACCCAATGTGAAATTCATGTAAAGATGAAGCTTGATAAAAATCAGGTTTAGTCAAATCAAAATCAAACTGCCTGCGCGCTTAAAATATATCATATATAAGTAAATGAATTCATGTTATAAGGTACCATATGATTTCATGTTTGAAGTTAATAGTAGGAGGAAGCTTGTTTTTAGAGAGCTAATCTGTCAGGTAATTTATGGGAGTGGACACCTGGTAAATCCACTAGCCACTTGTCCTAGTTCTAGTTTGAATAAGTCTTAGTTGAGAAGATAAGAGTGGATACCTGTTAACTCCACAAGCCACTTATCTGATTCTAGTTTGAATAAGTCTTAGTGAGTTGTTATTTGAATTTTGAATTAGTCAACGTTTCCTAATATGTAGTTACTGAAATATTGAAGAGTGGTTGAACTATTCCCTTATTTATTGCCAACGAATCACATGAATAAAGGGGGGAGCATTCTTTCATTCACTAAACTAGCTCTTTCAGTTCCTTAGGAGTTTTTGATTCCCTCAAAGTAACCACATATTGCTTATTTTATTCTTTAGCTACTCCTTATTTCTATTTCCAATTAATCAAAATTGGGAAGCATAAGAGAGATCCTTCTTCTCTTAACTGACCAATCATAAGATTTCATGCGTAAGATAATTTTAGATCTCACGCACACGATAGTTTGGTATCAAAGACAGGTATGGAGGAGCAACGATTGGAGGATGAAATTACAACTCTGTCAGTAGGGCACGAAAAGATTATAAAGGAGATGTTTGCTGCAATCAATGCTCATTTGGAGGTTATCTCTGCAAATAAAAGTCAGGTAGTAGAAAGCTCTCATGGCCAAACCTGAAATAATGAAGGGTGACAAAATAGTCATGCATCAACTAACCTTAAAGGTTCTTCCAACAATGCCTACATGCCTAAGTTAGTGAAATTAGATTTTTCTCGATATAGCGGACAAGAGGACCCAACTGAATTGATTTGCAGAGCTGAACAATTTTTTGAATTCCACAAGATACCTGAAGAGAAGAGACTGCCATTGGCTTCATTCAACCTAAAAAATGAGCCACAATTGTGGTTCCAGCTCATTAAGAACGAGATGCAACAAATGGCGTGGGAGAATTTCAAACAAAGTTTGCATGATAGGTATGGCCCCACACAATATTGAGACTTTTTTGGTGACTTAACTAAGTTGCAACTATCTGGTTCTATAAGAGACTACCAGGCACAATTTGAGAAGCTTCTTATTCAGGTGGAATGACTTTCACCTACACAATAAGTTAGTTGTTTTGCGAGTGGCTTAAAAGGGGGTATCAAAACTGACATTCAGGCTTGCAAGCTTACATATCTTTCTGCAGCAATTGACCTAGTGAGATTGTATGAGGCAAAAGATAATTTCGCTCGTTGCAGTACTCAAATTGAGTCACGAAAGGCAAACACAATTTCTTCAACTATACGGTAGGATACTACTATGCCAATTAAAAAGTTAACTCCAATTAAGCTTAAGGAAATAAGAGAAAAAGAATTATGCTTTAATTGCAATGAGAAATTCAGTCCCAGGCGTAGATGCAAAAAGTTGTTCCTTATTGATGAGAAATGGTCTGATGATGATGATGAAGATGAAGATGAAGATGCAGATATTGATATAGAGATTGAAGAAAATCAACGTTAGAGACATCGAAGATTTCAATCAATACTATTTATGATGCTAGAGCTCCGCAAATAATGAAGGTTCATGGTTGATTAGCCCAACGACAAATTATTATCCTAATGAACTCTGGCAGTATCCACAATTTCTTGAATAGTAAGGTTGCAAGAAGATTGGGGATCATACCTAATGCAAAAGAAAAGTTTGAAGCTACAATGGCCAATGGTGAGAAAATTGCTAGCATGGGACGTTGTAATGGGGTAAGTTTAATGATTCAAAGGAAGTTAATTATTGTGGATTTTTATTTAATCTCCCTAGTGGGTTGTGATGTTGTCTTGGGGGCTCAATGGTTGAGTACATTAAGCCCAATTCTATGGATTTCTCTCAATTATCAATGCAATTCGAGACGAATGGAAAAAAAAGATCAATCTCACAAGGCTGTCAACTTTAATTAATAAACTAGTGGATGGTTTGGAAATGAGCAAGGAAATAAAAAAAAGGAAGGGATCATCGTACAGATAAATTCCATTACCATGTTGGCATCAGGTGCACGTGGCTCTTGTTTCAATTGAGTTTAATTTACCTAGAACTGAAGTCTTTTTTTATATTCTTATCAAGATATTTTTGAAGAGCCTCAAGGCTTACCTCCACCACGAAGCCATGATCACAAAATTATCCTCAAATAAGGATGTGAACTAGTTTGTGCATGGCCATATCGATATCCTCATTACCAAAAAAATGAAATCAAAAAACTGGTGAAAGAAATGCTGACATCTGGTATCATACGTCTAAGTTAGAGCTTATACTCATCTCTTGTTTTTCTGGTTAGAAAGTATGACGGTTCTTGAAGGTTATGTGTCAACTGTCGAGCACTTATCCAGGTCACCATTAAAGACAAGTTTCCTTTCCCTGCTATTGATGAACTACTAGATGAGCTACAAGGTGCTAAGTTTTTCATGAAAATAGATTTGAGAATGGGTTACTACTAGATACGAATGTGGAATCAAGACATCCCAAAAACTGTTTTTTGGACTCACTATAGACACTATGAGCTCACAGTGATGCCATTTAGGTTGACAGATGCCCCCTCTACTTTGCAGTTGCTAATGAATGAGGTATTTAAACCTTACATTTGAAAATTATTATGGTATTTTTTTGACAATATTTTGATTTATAGAAAAACTTGGGAAGAGCATATGAGGCATATTAAGGACACTTTTAATATTTTAAGAACTCACCAGTTGTTTGTCAAAAAGTAAAAATGTACCTTTGATCAGAGGGAAGTGAAATATTTGGGGCATATAATTTCCAACGATGGTGTTGCTGTTGATCCGGACAAAATTTTTGCTATTCAAGATTGGTCAAGACCAAAAACTATCAAGCAATTGCGAGGCTTCCTCGGACTAACTGGGTACTATTGAAAATTCATTATGAATTACGGGAAGGTGGCAGCTCCTTTAATGCAATTGCTGAAAAATGGAAAATTATTGTGGAATTCTAAAACAAAAGAAGCTTTTGCATCACTTAAACAAGTGATAATGCAAGTGCCGGTGTTGGCTTTTCCTAATTTCAATCAACCATTTGAAGTTGAATGTGATGCATCTGGAACCGGTGTAGGTAACATTCTTATGCAAAACAAGAAACCAATTGCTTTCTACAGCCCTGCCTTATGAGATAGAAACTTACAACTATCAGCTTATGATAAAGAAATGTTAGCGCTAATTTGTGCAGTTTAAAAATGGAGGCCTTATTTGATGGGGAGACAATTCATTGTTCGCATTGATCAAAGAAGTTTGAAGCACTTATGGGAGCAAAGGATCACCTCTCCAGCTCAAGAAAAGTGGTTGGCCAAACTGATGGGTATGATTTTGACATAGAATATAAGAAGTGTAAGGATAATTGCGCAGCAGATGCATTTTTTCGAATTCATGAAAAATAGTTGATGGCTATCTCAACACCAATTCTAAATTGGCTGACATCGATAAAAGAGGAAGTTCAAAGCAATCAAAAATTGCAAGAATTAGTTAAACTCTGTCAATAAGGAGAGGTCGTGAGTCCATGCGAATATAAGGAAGGAATTTTTTACTTCAAGAATAGAATTTATTTACGAATTAATTCCCCGTTAATTGCTATTATTGTTAAGGAAATGCATTCCAGCACTGATGAAGGGTACCATAAAAGTCTTTATTGAGTAAGATCTGTATTTTATTGGCAGGGCATGAGAAAAAGTCTCCTTAAAGCCATACGAGGTTATGAAACCTGCCAGAGAAATAAAACATAAAATATTAAGCAAGCAGGACTGTTGCAACCACTTTCAATTCCCGTTCAAGTTTGGTCACATATTTCAATAGATTTTGTGGAGGGTCTTCCTAAGTCAAAAGGAAAGTTAGTCATTTATGTTGTTGTTGATTGTCTTTCAAAATTTGCTCATTTCATTCCTATTTCTCATATTTACTCTGTTGTGACTGTGACACAAGTATTTTTTGAGCAAATATTCAGGTTGTATGGTATGCCTGAAAGTATAGTATGTGATAGAGACCCCACTTTCACCAGTATATTTTGGAAGGAGTTGTTCAATTTATAGGAGATTGGCTTCAATTTCGGCTCATCATACCACCCTCAAACCGACGGATAAACAGAAGTAGTCTCAAGTGGATTCCTTGGGTTGCTTATTATTATAACACCAATATCCATTCTTCTACAAAAAAGACACCGTATGAGATTATTTATGGGAGGCCTCCTCCTTCACTTTTAACATATGTATCAGGCACTGCAAATAGGGATGTTCAACGGGCTGGCCCGACCTTTAGTTGGATGGCCTATGGCCCGACGGGCGGAGCTAATCGGCTCAACCCATCCTTATTTTTAAAAAAAATTACAAAACAAAGTCGTTTTTGTTGTTCCAATCAAGCCACAGGCCGGCCTAGCAGACTCATGCTCTGCTCGACCTCGACCTGTGGCCTGGTCGAGCCAAACCATTTTGGCCCGTGGCCTGCCTGTGTTAAAATCGAGCTAGGCTAAAATTGTCACTCTTAACTACAAAAGTAAAAGCTGTGGATAAAGAATTGCGAGCTTGATATACGATTTTAAAGGGGCTTAGAGATCATCTAGCCTTGGCTCAGCAACGTATGAAAAAATTCTATGATGCTCAAAGAAGTGAGAGAAGTTTTGACAATGGAGATTTTGTTTACTTGAGATTGCAACCATATAGGTAAATATCCTTAGCTATCCGCAGGAACCTTAAGTTGTCACCACGATATTACGGCAAATTTGAAGTTGTTGAAAAAATTGGTCCTATAACCTATAAGTTGAAGCTTCCAGCAGACTATAAACTTCACTAAGTGTTTCATGTGTCTTGGCTTAAGAAGACAATTGGAGCTAATGTGAAGGTTCAAGAAGATTTGCCAATCATGACGACAAATGAAGAGTCCCTCACTATTGTTCCTCATGCTATTCTTGAAAAGAGAAAAAACGGAAACAAGACAGAAGTTTTAGTTCATTGGCAAGTCTTCTCCAGCGGAAGCAACTTGGAGGATTATCAAGAACTAAATATTCATTTCCTGAATTCTTCCTTGAGGACAAGGAAAAAATCTATAGGGGAAGAATGTCAAGTAACTTATGGGAGTGAACACCTGCTATATCTACTAGGTACTTGTCCTGATTCTAGTTTGAATAAGTCTTAGTTGAGTTGAAAGGAGTGGACGCCTGTTAACTCTATTAACCACTTATTTGATTCTAGTTTGAATAAGTCTTAGTTGAGTTGAAAGGAGTGGACACCTGTTAACTCTATTAACTACTTATTTGATTCTAGTTTGAATAAGTCTTAATGAGTTGTTATTTGAATTTTGAATTAGTCAACGATATTGTTATTGTTCCTATATGTAGTTGCTGAAATATTAGAGAGTGGTTGAATTATTCTCCTATTTATTGCCAACGAATCAGATGAGCATTCTTTCATTCACTAAACTAGCTCTTTAAGTTCTTTAGGAAGTTTTGGTTCCCTCAAAGTAACCAGCTATTGCTTATTTTGTTCTTTAGCTACTCCTTATTTCTATTTCCAATTAATCAAAATTAGGAAGCATAAGCAATATCAATTTAAAAGAGATCCTTTTTCTTTTAATCTACCAGTCACAAGATCTCACGCACAAGACAACTTTATATCTCACGCATATGACATAATCTTAATTAAGAAATTCAAATCTCCGATCTCAATTTTAAGGGCTTTTGAAGAGTTCTCTTACACCAATTACGTTTGGTCCATAAGATAGATGTGATGAATGTATATCAGATCTCACTTGAAGTTCATATAAGATCAAATGCTACACTAAACAAAAAGATATTCTAACGGGGCCTCCGAAAAATGTCTTTTAAGTTTATCTCTAGTTTTACTTGGTAGCACCAAAACTCTGACAACGATATATATTTGTTAAACATTGTTATATTGTAGTTGATTTAAAATTTATTCAAAACCAAGGTAATTATCTTCACTCTGATCTTAATCCTCACTGTTGTTTTTCATTTTTTTTTTGTAATTAAGCAACACCAATGTTAAATGGAGCTTAAATTCAAGTCGAACATTTCATTCAACTTCCAACTACTTCAAAGAGTGCAAGTCTTATTGATGTTAATAGAGTGATTAATGTCTTTAATTTCCATCTCAAGGTGAGATTTGATTTTAGGCCAGGGAAAAGAAAATTTGTTACGTTCAACCCTTTCAGTTTCAGTAACCATTTCCCCTTATAAAAGTAGAAGAAAAAAGCTCTACCGTTTCGCAACAAGGTCAAGAACATGCTAAGAATTAATTACAAGACATAACTTCCTATCTCCCTATCTTAGATTGTACACATAGTTTTATGTTTTACATATGTTTTTTGGGGAACATAAGGATTTTACTGGGCAGACAAAAGATCGTGATGGGTTTTAATGGAGTTAGTCATCGCCGATTCTTGAAGTATGTGTTGAAAATTGGCGTGATTAGGTAATCTCGTTTTTGGTTGGATGTTAAGAATATTATTTGCAGCAAGTGGAGGTTACCGTCGCATTAATCATCCATGACTTATATATATATATATAGTAGAAGAATATGTTCATGCACATTATTAATCTCTATTGATCCACTTAAAGTTTGCCTATTTTTCAAGACTCCACACAGCAAGTTGGCAAGCATCGCTTCAGTTCTTTTCCTCAATTTATAAAAATATAGAATATACTCTAAATTAACAAAAAGAAAGACTAATTTTCAGGGTATGATGTAATAAGTAAATGCTAAATGTGAAGATAAAATGGTGGTTGCTGCGCTAATAACTCCATAGGGAATGGAGAGCTGTCGTTGGATACATACACGAGTGTTCTGTGATGTACAGGAACCTTTAATTTCAATGGATTCCATACCCAATACATTATTTCTATATTCCCTCTTATTTTGTGTGAAAAAATTGATATCTTAATCTTACCAAATAATTAAGGAAATGGTTAATGTTTAATCTCAAAAATAATTTCTGTAATTTTGAATTGACATAAGAACATTACAAGATAAAATTGAATTTTAAAAATCATCATGTCTCTCTTCCGTTAAAATTTGGATAAAGGATGTTCACTTTTTATATAAAAGATGGATAATTTGGAAACTTTAAAATTTGAAATTATTATATAACAACTTTTTAAAATGCATCTAGACAAATTTAAAATTATTAAATTAATATCCTTTTATTGTCATCAACACTCAATTATAGTCTCGTTGAGACACAAGATTTTAAGAGATCTAATAGTATGCAGCCTTATTCCTATTAAGTAGAGAGGTTGTTTTCGATTAAATTAATATCTCATATCTTCAAAATATATTAAAAATATTATGTTAAAACTATTAAAAAAAATTAATATACATAGTTGATTGTAGTTGTTCGAGAATATTTATATATGAACATCATTAAATTAACAAGTAATAATTTATATTAAAATAATTTGAAAAATAATCACCATAAAATGGACTTTTATAATTTAAAATATGATAAAATATTTTTGAATATAAATTATTAAAAAAAAGGTTCAAAACTTTTAACTTTATTCTAAGAATCAGGAAAAAAAATAATTCTTCGTTCATTTATTGTCATATTGCCCTTCTACTTTCAGGTCCTGTATCTCTGCAGAATCAGTTGTTACTTTTGTTTTGCTAAAAACAGTAACAATTCAACTGTTGCAATTTTAGCAATCTCAGTAAATTTTTGTACTTGGACAAGCATACTTGAGTGACTGCAAAACTTTCGTAACTCTTTTTTTCCCATACATGCATCTTTCTAGCTATATGGAAGAGTAATTAACATTACAGGCTTGCAAGTAATAATAAGTGATAATCCTATGGTAAAAGCAAAGCAAGCTTCTTCAATCGTATTCCTATTAATGATAAAGATTAATATTATTTAAAAAATTTAAATAATATTACTTTTAATAAATCGTGAATTCAAATTGTATAATTTGTACCTCATCAAACTTTTGGCGGGTCCAAGTTGACTCCTGAAGCCTAACTATAATAAGTGGACTTCCCCAAGCCATGGCATGATTTAGCTAGTGATAAAGAGCAAGTGTAGTTGTACCTGACCCTTCAAACTGTTTGTTATGTAGTAGGATAGTGATAAGTAAGAGCAAGTGTAGCTGTACCTGACCCTACAAACTGTTTGTTATGTGGTAGAATACTGGTTCGGCCTGATTCCGTTGAGGCTGGACGTTACTGTTTGGATCCATGAAGCTGGTAGTTATTGTCTCTGAAATACCTGCAAAACAACAAAAGGCACACCGGGGGTTGATCGCCGGCAGGCCCCTCCGATACTTAAGTCAGTCTTTTGTTAAGGGTTGTGATCACCGAGAATAGAGAAAAGTAGGGTTTCGGTATCGTACCTGTATCATGGCGAAATAGTACCTTATATATGGAATAGCTTGTTAGGTTTAGGTCTTTACGTAAGTCTTAGTGTTTGCATGGCGAAATAGTACCTGGGCTCGGGATTGGGCCTTGTATGGCCGACCCAACCATAAGCCCCCCTATTCCTCGAGTTTGATCAAAGAGAAGGGTCGAAGGAATACATCAGGATTGTGCGGCTCGTCTGTACGACGACTCGCTATAAGGTCGGTCGATCGGAGATCAATGCCCTGTGAGCGATTGCTCCCGCTAGGACAAAAAACTGATCGGTTGACTCGTGCTAAGGCTGGGCGATCGATCGGCTCGCGCTATGCCAGGACGATCAATCGAGCATCGATGTCTAGTCACGACGCTAGGTCTAATTATTACTTAACGATACGTATCTTCTGGGCGCCGTTCAAAATTTGAAGCGATGCGTCTTTCTAACTGCTGCGCAGCTGTCATGCGCTGTCATACATGTCCTTTCGACTGTCGCTGTAACATCCTACCCCCGACAGGAAGGGTAAAATAGTAAATTGGCATAGGATGAGATGGATAGGGATTTATTAGTATTGTCCATGCATACTGGTACTAGTGAACAGTGAAATTTGTGCGCATGAAATAACTGGACATGCATACATGACATCTCGGTTTTCGTGCCTAATGCAATTTTATTGTGATTAACGTGGTTATTGGGTTTGAAAAATTATTCTGAGTGCGCCATTGAATGTTTTATATTTTAAGGGATTTTTAGAAATTTTTCTGGAATTTTCCGGAGAAAATTCCCGGACCGGGAAAAATCGCCAAGTGGCGAACCGGTTGCTTTTCGGTAGCGAAAATTGCTACCCAATGGCACTGTCATAGTGGGTATATTTTTTTTGGAATTGAAATTAGGGCCATTGGACCAAAATGGGTCAGATTTCATTAGGGTTTCTAAATCCTATCCATAATTTGTCTTATTCCTCTTTTGTCTCTTTCTTCAACCTAATGCCATT
>JAOSBL010000008.1:565220-576598 GCA_027568915.1 Erythroxylum roraimae
TCGAAGCTCTTACGTGAGACAATCAATTCATGGATCCAAACGGCAACGTACAGTTCGGCCAGAATCCGGCAGAACCAACTTTCATAAACAAATCCTTCTCTTCTTAGAATGTGACCAATTATTGGATAGAATAATCAAATTTTTTGTTTTATTTTCACCAATAAAGCGATATTAATATAGCCAAAATTCTCGGATAACATGTGGATACCGAACTTTGTTATCGGGTTGGAGTAACATGTTTTTATTCGAGTGTTTTAATTATGTGACACTTAATTTTATCAATATATTTATATAAATTTTATATAAATATGTAAATTAAATTTAATAGAATAATATAAAAATTAGTTAATCGAAAGAGACGATATATTCGCTTTATTACCTAAATGAGTAAATTATTCTTGTCCATTTTGTTATTAAAAATGGAGGAAAAAAGATAGTATCAAATAATTTGACAAGTTTGCCAGACGAATAAATTTGTGATATTTTCGAAATATTAAATAAGCTTGAGATTTGCAATCTCATACTAGATCAATTTTTTTTTGGAAGAAAATCTGATATAAGATCAATAAATATGAGATATTATATAAAAAAGATTTTGGGTTGTATGGAATCTATTGACAAGTTCTCTTATTTATACTTGGTTAATTTAATATTTATTCGTTCATCTTGTAATTATATTATCAAGTGATAGAATTATAGTACAATAAGATTAATAATGTTTGTCAGTGATTAAAAAACTAAATGAATTTGAGAGGATTAATAATGAAAGTTTTGAAGTCGTTAATATTTTAATTTGGCTGTCAATTTTTTGTTTTAATTTATTTTAATAAATTTTATTATTAAAATTAATTAATTTACTAACTACCTTATTAGTTTTTGTAAATTAATTAATTTTTATAAACTAAAATAAAGTAATTAATTTTTATTTAATATTCTTTTTTAATGAAATTTTAAATTATTGTTTCATAATTTAATATTGATTAAACTTTTTAAACTCTAAATTCTTATTTTAACCGTTTATTTTCTTATGTGGTTTTTTTAAAACACTAATGTTATTAATGTTTTTTAATTATTTATTCAAAACATGTTCGATGAGGTAACTAAATTTATTAGCCAAACACTCATAATTTTCATTTGTTATCATATTTAATATACAAATAAAAAGTATCTAGAAAATGTTTTCTAATGTGTTTTATCAATATATTTCGTTTTCCTTTCATGAAATCACTTTACTCAAGCATTTGCTTAAACATATATATACACATATATGTTTTTGTTTGGGTTGAATTGAATCAGTGTTTACTTATTAAAGGACAACAGAAAAACCGCGAAATGAGAGGCCTTTTGTTCTTCGGTGCACGTTTAGACGAGGAGAGAGAGAAACCGAAGTTGACTGGACTATTCAATAATGGGAAGGGTCACCTTTTCATGTGTTTGCTTCGTTGGTTGAGGTGGATGTAATAAAGTATCGCTGTCCCCCACCACCCCATTTCCTGTTGATGAAATTTCCATCATTATAAGTTATTGTTTGTTCTTATCTCTCGTGCTTTCAACTTGCGGGCAAAAGTTTCAAGTTTAGAATCTGTTATGTAAATACATCGCATTTCCTCTTCTGGGCAAGCCATTTTTTTACTTTTTAAATCTATTTTTGGTTTACTTGACACCCTTTTGTTGAAACTTGATCACCGTCTCCTGAATTATATTGGAGGGAGATAATTTGAGCTCTGTAGGCTTGGATTCTAAAATGAGCCCGTGAAAGTTGGAACTTTTAGAAATTGGGTGTTAAAGATAGCTCTTTTTATTTTTGGTTGGGAGTTGGAGGATATTGTAACTCTTCTTTTTTGTTTTCCTTTAGGAATTTAGGAGTGGGTTTGTTTAATTCTCTGAAGGAAATGGGAGATGGGAAAAGGAAAATTTGATTCTTTCACCAATAATTGGAACTGGGTATTCGAGTTTTTTCTTTGTCGAGAAGGTTAAGGTGAATTTGGAGATGGATAATTGTATTTTTGCTGGGTAATTTGGAGTGTAGTCATGGCATTTATGGAGGAGAGAGTTTTACAGACGGAGAAGGTAAATCGGCAGTTGTTGATGTGATTTGAAATTAATTTTTGTCTGGTAATGTTTGGTTGAGTTTTCGGAGTTCACGAGAGACTTTTAACAAATTCTTACAGGATCACTTGTAGATTGTAAATTTAATATTCCCATCTCCCTACAGAGCAGTTAGGGAGAGTCTGCCTTTTGTTCTTTTGTCAGCATCAGTTTCTTCCATATAACTACCTCCTTTTCTCTCGACCCCTTTGTGTTAATATAACTCGGAGGTCATAGCTCTTAAAAGGGTCTGAGAATCCCAGCACTAGAAGCCAAGTTTTGATTTTTAATCTGGGTTTTTGTTGTTTTTGATCATTGTTTTGGAAGATACGTTAGTTTGTCCGTGTCCATATTCAAGGTTCGACATTTCCCCTTCATTTTCTTTCTACGAGCTTCAAAGGGTTGAGGGCACTTACCACTGTTCCACTTGATGGAATAAGGGATTTCATGTGGAGCTAGCGAAAGTAGGCCTGCTTTTGCTTGGTGAAACCATGAAATTCCTTAGCATCATGGGCAATTCTTTCGGTTGTTCAGCTTCTGGTGAGCGGTTAGTTTCGGCGGCACGAGATGGGGATTTTCAGGAAGCCAAGGCCTTATTGGAATACAATCCAAGGCTTGCGAGGTATTCAACCTTTGGTGTTCGAAACTCTCCTCTCCATTACTCTGCAGCTCACGGTCACCATGAGGTATCAGGTTTCCGGTCGTGTTTTGCAAATTTTTCTTGTTAGATCGGTTGCATTCTGTGATTATAAGTTCTTCCACCTACTTAACTGTGGCGTTTGTGCTTTTACATGTTTTTAGATTGTTTCTCTCCTGCTTGAGTCTGGAGTTGATATGAATCTGAGGAATTATCGTGGTCAGGTAACATGGAAGTTCTTGGCTCATCCAGGTTCTGGGTTCTAGGTTCTAGGTTCTGGGTTCTGGGTTCTGGGCTCTGTTCTCTGTTCTATTTCTCTTACTCTTTATGTTTCGTTCTTTTCAAGTTAATTTTGAACGTTTTCCTTTTAAGGTTTGGTTACGTTGTCAATGTGTTTTGCATGCGATTACTTGCTGGGCTAATATTCAAACTCATTTTTAGAAATTTTATCAGAAATAGTTCAATTTCAAATTTTTTTTCTTTTCACAGACTGCATTGATGCAAGCTTGTCAATATGGTCACTGGGAAGTTGTTCTTACGCTGATGCTTTTTAATGCCAATGTAAGTGATTTTCATTCACGTCAACATTTTCCTATTCTGTTCTTGGAGTTGGTTTAGAGGTGTATGGTCTGTGATTGTGACAAATGATTGGAATACTGGACTCCAGATTCACCGAGCAGATTATCTTAATGGGGGTACTGCACTTCACTTTGCTGCTTTGAATGGTCATGCCCGATGCATACGCCTCCTTCTCGCAGATTTTATACCTAGTATTCCTAATTTCTGGAACAAATTGATGAAGAAATCAGAGAATGATGAATCAATCTTGGAGTTTGATGACGAGTACTATCAAATCTCAAGTCATTTTGTACTCATATTATCATCACATGATAATCACATTTTTCTGACTTCCTTTTCCATGCAATTGTTCTTTTTTCAACCAGAGTTCTCCATGAGGTAATTAATAGACCTGCTGATGGAGGCATCACTGCTCTGCATATGGCATCACTAAATGGGCATCTCGAGGCACTACAATTATTACTGGACTTGGGAGCTTCTGTTTTAAAGGTCACTATGGAAGATGGAACCACAATTGATCTAATTGGTAATTGCCCAACTGTATCATGGTTGATTATTGTCCATTTTGTAGTCGGTTTTAACAAAATCACCTACAGAATTGTTCATTTACATACCTATATCATATGTTTTGTTATTTATTGACAACATGGCTTGGGTGCAAGAATAAACACTTGATACAGTCAACAAAACGGATATCTACAACATTATTTGTGAAAAGAGATTTTGAAGTCACAGTTCAACAATCATGTGAATCTTGAAGGCATTAGTTAATTCATATTGAAATACAGATAAGGATGATAGTAATAACGACTTCAGGATAGTGTACATCTGTTTGAAGCATTTGAGAGAATGTTTTGGTGTTCTTGAAGCAATTTTAGTTTCCTGCTTTCTGTTAAATGGGTTTTCAGTTAGTGTTTGCATAATATTATATTATGCTAATTAACTGATAAAATTGTGCATTACTAACTAAAACATGCTTCTCTTAATATTGTTAACATAGTAAAGGAATGCTCTACCTGAAACCTCCCACTTTTCTAGTATGTCTCTTAGTATTCAATAGCATATTTGATTAAGTGGAATGCTGTTGTGACTTTGCAGGTGCTGGAAGCACTCCTCTTCACTATGCTGCATGTGGTGGAAATGCACAATGTTGTCAAGTATGTTTTCCACTAGTTAACAAGATCTAAGTCTCATCACCTTGTACAGATGCTTAAGTTTCCATGTCCTTGTTTTGTTTGTGGTTCAGATTTTGATAGCAAGGGGTGCCAGTCTGAGTGCTCAAAATGCAAACGGGTATGTTTCCAGATAAGCTTTTACTTTTGGATATCTGTTGTATACACCTACTTGAACTTTTCACTGAATTGTACGAGTAAATTTTCTTGGTATGGTGATTCAGTAAAGTAGTTGTGTTTCATTTATGCCTACATTGTTTATCTTATGCAAAAGATTGGTCATATCAAAATGAAAAATCAAACAGAAATGATGATTTTCAAGTGCTAGAACTTGGTTCTATGCATAATTCCATTCTGCCTTGATCTCTTGACAGTGTGTACTTAGTGAACCATAAAAAGGCATTGTAGAAAGGTTGTCGAGGTTAACATATCTGTCTTTAATTAAAAATTCTTGTGCTTTAGTCTTCCACATTGATTGAGAGTTGTTGACTCATATCCCTTTTACATCCTTTTTCTTCAACACAAGATGTACTCCCTTGATGGTTGCTCGCTCATGGAATAGAAGCGAACTGGAGGAAATTCTTAGCACACAAACTGAATTTCCTGGTGAACTGTATCCTTCACCTTTTCTGTCTCTCCCCCTCAAGAGCATTGTCAATGTTGCAAGGTAAATAAAGTTTAGATATTCCAATTGGTACTTAAGTTATTATATCTGTGGATCCTCATGAGCCTTTTAAGTATAGTTAAATGCAGTTGATGACCATGTTATATTATTCTTTTTATGATGGTTATTACGATTTGTCTATAGTGGAAGAATTTAACAATAATATCTTTGGACATAATCTTTCTTTCATTCTCTGGGTGCTTATGTCTGTCAACTTGCTTTGAAAAAGCCTTGTTTGTGTTTATAGTGTATGCATGTGCAATTTCCTTTTAACTCGTATAATCTATTTGTTTTGTGTGTTCCATTCGCTTTTCCACCATAATTGACTATATCATTAATCTCATTTCAATCTTCGTTTCTGAGTGTGTAGAGAATGTGGGTGGAGGAACAATGATTTGCAGCCTGTATGTGAGGATCCATGTGTTGTTTGTCTAGAAAGGAAGTGCACGGTTGCTGCACAAGGTAAATCACTTTCATGAGCTAAAAAGTTCCAATTTTCCTTTATATTCTTTACATCTTTGTTACTTGTCACAACTTATGTGTTCAATCTGCTTGGGTAAGATATAGTTGCTTGAGGATATAATTAGGCATCTTTGTTATTCCTATAGTCTGATGTACAAAACACACAGTAACTATCTTGGCCTCGCAACAAAAGAGTTGGTGGGTTCAAGGTTCAGAGCACCTATTAAATGAGATATCTGTGTCTTGATAGTTACTGCTTGAATTATTGTCTGTTCAGATGATCTACATAGTCCCAGGATTATCAAACACCTCCGGGTATTCCATAAAGCTTTTAGACTTGATGAAAGAATAAATTAGATCTGCAGGCAGGATAGTTTAACCGAAAGCAAAAGTAGAGTCTCCATCAACTGCCATTTTTCTAACTTATAACTTGGACCGATGATCCTGTTGCTGTAGAGGCTGAAGCTGCTGCTTCTGGTAGACTTTCAGTTGGATAAGTTAAATGAACTGCTCACCCATATTTTCACTTCTACAATTCTTAACAATTTTGTGAATAGCTGAATGTTCTGAACTTACTCTGTATATGGTGAGTTAATGGTCTTTATCCTTTATGCTTACTACTAATATATTTGCATGTTCGGATGCTCCTTTTTTGCTTTCATCTTAAGTCCTACTAGCTTCATTATGGTATATAATATATCTTCAATGTTGCAGGCTGTGGTCATGAATTCTGTACATGGTGTGCAATATATCTGTGCTCTGCAATATGCAACTCAGTTGTTGCTCAAGGTCCCCCTGGCTCAGTTGCTTGTCCGCTCTGCCGCCATGGCATAGTTTCGTTCATTAAACTACCAGATACCAGGCCAGAAATAAAAGCAATTAGCCGAACAAGTTTGTCACTCTCATTTTGTGCATGTTCAGTTGATGAACCAGAACTTGCATCAGTCACCACTCCACTCTGTAAGCCAGATATCGGCTGCACCAGAATGTCCCCACTTTCGTCATCATTCCGCTCTTTAAGCTGCCAGAAGTTCCCGTCTATGAACTTCAATGCTAGCCGTTGCATCGGAGCTCCAGACACAAATCCTTCGTTAGTTCCATGCACCATTGATCGTAATCTACGCGAACATTTGGTCAGACATTCAAGATCAAGATACGGGCGATCCACATCTACTAATGAGCGCAGAAGATCTTGGATATCAATGCTCAATCAGTATGTAACTATAGGATCTGGTTGCTGACATTGAAAGGAATCTCCATTTTCCAATTCTTTTGACTTGAAGAGAGAGCTACGTTGTTTACCATCCCTTTTTGTTCATAATCGGAAAAGGTACTTTTATGTATTCAATGTCCTTTCTGTTGTAAATAGGACATAGAATCATTGGAACATCCCCTTGGTGCTCAAAACATATTGTTGTTTGAGCACAAATCTTGTCTCTATACCTGTATAATACCTCCAATGCCCCAAATTCCAATTAATTCTTTATTGAACTTATTTGAGTTATTATGTCCAAGAACCTAAACTGTATAAAGATGCATAGTTGATTAGTGGGTTTCACATCAATCCTCTTTCATGGTCAAGGATCAAACATTGTGACCACACCTATAGTGCAGTATCTTCTTATTTCGGTTTGAGATGCGTTCCTAATGAAAATTTCAGTTCCAAGTCGACTATTGCTGAACATCTTTGCATGGATATCCCTGTACATATACACACTTCCTAAACTTTTTAATAGAACATCTCAATAAGGAGGCCAAGAGCATGAGAGTTTGGCTCATGTAATATTAAACTTCTTGCTTTCAAACGTATACATAGAAAAGTCACTTTTGACTCCAATTTTTTCACATAATCTTAATTCTAACATTTCAAAGTGAATAATTATAAAGTTAACGTTAAATTTTAATTCTATCCTAAAGAAAAATTTAATCGCCTCTATTAAATGCCATATTAATGCTGATTTGATATTTAAAAAAATATTTTAAAATATTTTTGTGGGTCTTTTATGTCACTTTATTATTTTGTTTGTTAAGTGTAGGACCTGCGCCACTAATTTAAACATGGAAACAAAACCATCTACCGGCTGCGTTTTGTTTACAAATCCCTCTGATCATCCCTCGTATTCTGTTTCTCCATTGATTCCAAACGCAGAATTTAATCGGCTTTTGTGGCAAAATGCTTCGAGGTCTGATATGTACTTCTACCCCTACTAGCTGCTTGGTGGCAACAACATGAAATAAGCTGCTCAGAGGTGCAACGCGTAGCTGTTCGCATACTAAGTCAGACTTGCTCTTCCTTTTTATGTGAACATTCCTGGAGCATATATGATCGGGTCCATAACCAGAGACATCATCGCTTAGCGTAGAAAAGATTAGATGACATTGTCTTTGTTCACCACAACTTGCGACTTAGAGAATGCCAATTAAAGAAAAGGACCACTGGTTCAATGTCCCTTGACAATGTGCCGCTTAAACGGTTTCTCGAAAACTGGAATGTAGAACTAGAGAAACACTCCATGCAAGAAGATGAGGTACAATCCCATGTCTTGTACTTTGTAACTTCATCCAGTAAAGGGATAACGTGTGGCCCTTTATGTAAAATAACTCACTCCCGTGATACGGCCTATTAAGTGTTTGGTGGATAAGGCTAACATCCTCATCCACCATCTATTTTATCCTACCTTCCAGCTTTAATACCACATATTAGCATCTTATTGGCAATGACACCTAACAACTAAGGGTTAGCTGCTCTTTTTTTTCTCTGTTAGGTTGCTAAAACTCCTATTTTTCAATTTACTTTGCCACATATTCTCCAATGTGCTTGGAACACTATGGTTTGCATGAAAGTGCTGAAGTCTCTGTTTGATATCATGACAACCCAATTGGAGTTAGCTTCCTGTGACTTTTGTGCGTGCCTAATTGAATCATTGTCAAATATAATTCAGAATTCAGAAATCGGGAAAATGATTAACTCCAGGAACTTTACACAGTACTGGAAGTTAGAATCTCCCTGGATATCAAAGAAATATATGATGTTTTGTTGAAATATGGTTTTAGTGGAAGTATTTGTGCTAACATTCTATTTGAAAATGTCTCTGGAAATTCTGTGCAGTGGAAGTGGAATCGTATATGAAGATGGATATGAGAATCATTTAATTGACTATGCAGGAGTGACAAAGACGGCAGTGATGGATGATGTGGAATCCTCGGATGTTGATCCTGCGGCTGTTGTTGATAGAATTTAATCATAATTGTGTTAATAAACATAATTTTGTACAAATTCTGATTAATTAGGCGTCAATGGTATTTCTCTCATACGTGTTATTGGGCCTGTGTTCATGAACTTGCTATGATGGGTAGGCTTGACCCATGTATTGTAATGCAGAGGAGGCCCTATTGCTAGCCAATCTTAAATACAGTCGTCCCATTGAGAATTGTATAGGTTTTCTAATCAAGGTTTGAAATAGCAATAGTCAATCTTCTGTACCTTTGTCGCTCCACTTCACAAAAATAACAATAGATTTAATTGTTCCTCAATTTTCAAGTATTTATCCATTCAATTATTGAATCTAGTATGTTGCAATCCTAGGGTTAATTCATTGTGTTGATTAACTGTGAAATTAATCTGTAATTTCGTGTTTATTTTTCTTCAATTGGTATCAAAGCCAATTAACCTTAATTGTGACTACTAATTTTGTGTAATTTTCGAGGTATTATTTTTTTATGGAATTTCATTTTCAGTTTTGTTAATTATTTCTGTGAAATTGTTTTTTGTTGTTGTTAATTTGTTTCGGTTTGGTGTCAAAGTGTATGGTAAGTTTGTTCAATTTGTTGTCTTCTTTTGAAAGCTCAAGAACTGAAAAACGCAAACCATAACTGTTCCTCTTCGATTTTTTCGATCCTTTTCAGTAGCTTTTTTCATGAAATTGATTAAATTCTTTGATAGATCGTTAAATTCTGAATCTAATGACACTAATTTCGTTGAAAACAGATCAAAATTGCGCAAGATATAGCCATTTATATGAACCGGGTCACGAACCGGGTCGGTCGACCTGAATATCAGGTTTCCGGGTGGAGAAGACGCAGCCCAACCCGACTGGTCTTCTCTCACGCGCACCAGTGGCGCGTGTAGGCGCATATCGCCGTCTCCAATGATAGTTTATCCCAAAATTTTGCTTGTTTGCTCCATTTGCCTAATACTATTTTATGGTATTTTTTTTCTGAAATTTTTTGAATGCTAGAATTTTTATTTTTATTTTTTTTGAATTTTAAAATTAATAAAAATATAATGTACTCTTCGAATTTTTTCTTGAAAATTTTTGTACTTGTTTCTAGTATTATTAGGGCTTGTGGGGTCTTGTGTACTCTCATTGGTATACAGTTATGCACCAAAATTAATTTTAGATGTAATTTATGTATATAATGTTATATTATATGATTACTATGGTTAATTTTGTAATTGTGGTGTTAATTGAACCTATGGGAACAATCTTGGAGAATGTTATTGGACTATTGTCATTCACTTTATGTAATGGTGAGCTTGCCTATCGTGAGACCAATTATTACAAAATGCTATTATTATGTTGTTATTGGGCATACATAAGATACTATGTTAATGATGCACTTACCCTATCGGTTTGTTGTTATCAATGTAATTTCTAAAGTTTTGTTTAATTCATTGAATTATATCTTTAAAGTTTTCAATATCCTATCAATATTAGCTTTAGGGCATAGTTTAATGTTCTGGGTGATCTGTGTTATAATTCGAGACCCTTAGGCAGGATTGCAAATACATGAGAACCTAGCTATGTTATTTACCCAATTTTGCTAGTTATTGATACATTTGCTAAATCTCCCTGCTTTGTATCAATTTTTAGCTTTGAATTCTTTGATAAAGTTGAAAGAGATCAATTATGAGGATTGGCTTGAATCCTTGAATTTTTTTTTTGTGGTTTCTAACGTTGATGTTGCTCTCCTTGAGGATGAGCCTGCACAACCTACTACTGAGTCTTCTGCTGCAGATAAAACTAAATATGACAAGTGGGTTCGTTCTAACAAGGTCTGTTTGATGACCATCAAGTACACAATGGAGAAGACTATTAAAGAGAGCATCACTGAAACTGATAATGCTAAAAATTATCTAGTACAATATCTAGTGGTTGATCATCTATCTTCTTCTGAACTTGCCCAATCTGAATCAGTATATATTTCAATTGTTCTTTGATCTCCTTTTTGAATAGCAGTCCTTTTCCTAGAGTACCTTTTAGATACCGTAGGATCTTATAGACTGCCTCCAACACTTACGGCAAGTATTCAGTACCATTGTCAGTACGAAGGATTTGAATACTAGTTTGGAATTGATTCTTTTTGTAATCTTTGTTGTGCACCCATTCAAAAAGGTGATAAACTCTCGAATAGCCAATGTCTTTAAAATGATAAAGATAAGTCAGAGATGAAAAAAGTTCCATATGCATCTGCTGTTGGCAGTCTTATGTATGCTCAAGTTTGTAAACGTCCTGATATTACCTTTGTCGTTGGTATACTTGGGAGATATTTGAGCAACCCTGGTGTGGGTCATTGGCAAGCTGTGAAACGAGTTCTGAGGTATCTACAAGGTACTAAAGATTGCATGCTCACTTATAGGATGTCTGATCACCTTGAGGTGATAGGTTATTCTGATTTCGATTATGGTGGCTGCCCTAATGATCACAAATCCACATCAGGATATATCTTTATGCTTGCTGGAGGAGCTGTATCTTGGAAAAGTGTTAAACAAACA
>JAOSBL010000008.1:613092-624184 GCA_027568915.1 Erythroxylum roraimae
TTTTTCATTTTGTAACACTGGCTCCAACACTACCACTTGACTTTTTTCACAGGTACCCACTGAAATGTGATTTCTGTAGCAAGTTTTGGCTTTTGATTTGTGTCAGGAATCGGGTTTGGAGTGTTGGACAAATGGGTGTCACTTGTTCTTTTGTTTAGACTTTCGTTTCGATGATTGTGAACTGGTTCTTTTATTACTCATTAGATCATTCGTTTCCTGGTTTTCTTCTCTTGATTTTTATGCCGTTTGTGTCGAATGTCGAAACGGTTTTTGGAGCTTGCGAAGTTCTAGTTCTAGAAATGCATCAGCAGCGGATTATTTGATCGACTACTATAGGATAGTCACTTATTTATTTATTTTTTTGTTTCTCAATGTTGGCCTTGATCTTTTCTGTTTCCATACTCTTTTCGTTGTTCTTTTATAAGGAGTTCACCAGTCCTCTAAATGCGTTTCGCGTATAAGAATACTTATTAGGAGGGTACAATTGATGTTTTCTTGATGTACTTGATGAAGCTGGGGAGATTAGCAGCTAGTCCGGTAATGGTTGATTACAGAGTAGAAGCGGTGATCTTTTCATTTTCTAATGACATCCCTAATCATTTTTATGTGAAGCTTCTGAGATAGGAACTGAATTATCTGATATTTGACTTTCTTCAGCAAGCAATTATTGGTAAGAAGGTACATTACCAACCATGTCTCCTAAAGCTTTAGACTATGAATCGTTGAATGAAAATGTGAAAAAGATGAAATTTGCTGTTAGAGGAGAGCTATACCTTCGAGCTTCTGAGCTTCAGAAGGAAGGGAAAAAGGTACATACTTTACTTTCCCTGCCTTTTCAACGCATCAATACATATCCGTGTATTTGTCTCGGAGAATTAGTTGGATCTATTGTTTGGAAGCATTTCTAATGCTACATTACTTCTTTTGCTAATTCTATATGGGTCTTCAATTGTTTTACCTGGATGCTTCCTAGATGTCTTTCTAGTTCTCACAGGCATTACTTGTTCTGTTGTTCCTCATTTTTCTGGTTTATATTGATTGATTGAGTACTTCTTGTAATTGGTGTATGTGCGGCTTTTGCTAATTGTATTTGAGTTTCTTACTTGATTTTAATAGGTTTGCTGCATTACATTATATTTTAGCACCATTTCTTATCTGCCCATGCAACTACTTAATTGTTCTAATACTTACAAACGCTGTCAGAAAATAATACACCTTGGCAGAAGGTGATTTCAAAGATTTGTAGCATATCATCTTGTGGAATTTGTTGATAGTTGCCTATTATCTGATGCTAGCCAATCCATGAATCTTCTAACGTTTTGGTGTCATCCCAAATTCATAAGATGCCACTTGGTATTTAATTTTTTTATATTTTTTTCTTTGAGAAACTTGCATTCCATTATCAAGTTTAGTGTGATTATGTGTTTCTAACTCTTCAAATTTGTGCTCATAGATTATTTTCACAAATGTTGGCAATCCTCATGCTCTAGGTCAGAAGCCGTTGACGTTTCCCCGTCAGGTATTGATGCAGTAGAATGTTCTATGTTTCTAAACATATGAACTAGAACAAGTAATTGGCTATGTAATCTGGTCTGAAACAAGGAATGTTTGTTTACAGGTTGTTGCTCTCTGCCAAGCTTCATTTCTCCTAGATGATGCTAATGTTGGACTGCTATTCCCTGCAGATGCAATTGCAAGGGCAAAGCATTATCTTGCAATGACCTCTGGAGGTCTAGGTATTCTTTTTCTGGCTCATATTTTGCATACTGTTTCAAAAAAAAAAATGCTTCAAACTATCTATTTCGGAAACAGCCACTCAATTCTCAACTAGCTAGGAGTAAGACTGCATACTATTGGACCTTTCTAGACCCAACGTATCAGCGGAATTTGTACTAGGTTGTTGTTGTTGCTGCTTCAAACTATCTGAAATCATACTTCAAAAGAACCATGGGGTACCATTGCCTTGTGTGTATTTTCATGTTGCGACAAATCTTCTAGCCTTTCCCACCATCTCAGTTTATTAAAAGCCTGGTCTTTATTGATTAATCAAAACTAATATTTTCTAAGTGGTTGTTATGACTTAATATCAGCTTGTTCGTAATTTTCCCCTCATCTTACATTTACAGGCATGAAATGATATGTGTTCTGTAGCATCCAAGCTTGTAATGCTTGACTAAAGCAATATCATATTGATAACTGATTAACTGTATTCTTTCTATCACATGTAGGTGCTTACAGTGATTCAAGAGGTCTTCCAGGAATCAGAAAGGAGGTGGCAGCGTTCATTGGGAGGCGTGATGGATATCCAAGGTGATATTGCAATTTTGCTCCTTGTTCTCTTTTCTATCTGTCTCTGTTACTCCCATCCAAAAAAACAAAAAAAAAGTGAAAACTTTCTTGTTCAGATAATTTGTTATTAGCCCTGGAGCCAAGTTTCAAACTGAAACATTTCGTGATTTATTGAAAGCGATCCAGAACTCATTTTTCTCACTAGTGGCGCCAGCAAAGGTGTCATGCAGATCTTAAATACAATTATCCGTGGTGCAGGGGATGGGGTAATACACTTATGTACAATGAAGGAAAATTTATAACTCATAAAATTCTTGTTTTCCTCATCTATAGAACTTAGGTTTCTTTCAACCTTGAATGGACAGGTTGCTTTTTCTGCTTCATCCTTTTCTTGCCATTTATCCAATCCTGATTCACCATCTTCTGATATTTATCCTAAAAATAGTTTGCATATTGCAGATTCTGGTTCCAGTTCCTCATTGTCCACTTTACTCTGCTACTATATCTCTATTTGGTGGTTCTCTTGTCCCCTATTTCCTGGAAGAGACGGCAAACTGGGGTCTTGATGTCAATGATCTCAGGCAGTCAGTTGCAGAAGCCCGCTCCAAAGGAATTACTGTGAGTATGCTTTGACAATTGCTGTTCGTGCCTTCAATGTGTAGATGTATAGGAGTATGTTCAAACCATAATGTCAAACTTTGGAAACGGGTGAATGGATCAATATGAAGGAGCTGATTTCTTCATTTGTTCATTTAGATTTCAGTTCTTAGTATCATTGGCTTTTCTTGAGCATTTATCTTCCGAAATCAATTCATTACCAATCTTTTTGATCTTCCCTACTAATGAATGGGGGTCCATTTAAAACCTTCACCCTGCAACCATCCCCAAATATTTGTTTCAATTTGACAATGAATATCATTTTATTTCCTTCTGTTTGCATATTATATAGTGACATCCAAGTTTTTTTTGGCGTGCGCTTTGAAAACTGTTCTCCTGACTGCAAATGTCATGCGATGCTCACCACCATCAAGTAAATATCTTATGTCTTGTAACATGACCAGGTGAGAGCTATGGTGATTATTAACCCTGGAAACCCCACCGGTCAATGCCTTAGTGAAGCTAACCTGAAAGAAATAATGAACTTCTGTTACCAAGAGAACTTGGTGCTTCTTGGAGATGAAGTTTATCAACAGAACATATATCAGGATGAGGGGCCCTTCATTAGTGCTAGAAAGGTACTTTTTGGCTGCTAGATCTTAATATTTGTTCGTAGGAGTTTCAACTGGCTTAAACACTTTATTTGCAACTTCTGAAGGTTTTGATGGACATGGGGCCACCGATAAGCAAGGAAATCCAGCTTGTTTCTTTCCACGCTGTTTCCAAAGGATATTGGAGTGAATGTGGGCAGCGCGGAGCGTACTTTGAGATGACTAACATCCCTCAGCAGGTTTGCTTCCTTGTATTTGAGTAATACACCAGGCAATGTCATGCAAACATGATTGATGCATTCTTTGGAATAGAATCTGAATCCAATAGAGTACGGCATAAGTTAAGTGAGACCGAGTATCATCTTTTTAATATTAAGGTTTTTGTTATCTAGATTTTGTTCTATAAGGTCATACTTGAAGAATATTGCACTGCTTTATTCAATTATATAAAGCAGATTTATGTTATTTTCCTTGTTTGTTATCCTTTTGATCAATCATAATTGGCTCAAAGCCTATATTCTCAAACGGTACATATTAGTGATCCTTTAGAGTCAAATAGCAATTGATTTGTAGCCTCCAATTTATTGTTGTTCATTACTGTTTGATGCTGCAGACAGTTGACGATATTTATAAGATCGCATCAATATCACTCAGTGCAAGTGTTCCCGCTCAGATATTTGTAAGTTGGATGTGAATGTTTACCTATTCCATCTGTAACTTTCTCCAGTTTTCTTTCTGTTCAAATTATCACTGCTAAAAGTTATTTCTTTCTGTTTACAGATAGGACTAATGGTCAACCCGCCCAAAACTGGAGATATTTCATTTGAGCAGTACGATAGGGAAAGGTATGCATGCTGAGATTTTGTTCATTTGTAGCTTCTTTTCATGCTAATCAGATTGTTTTTCTGAAAGTTTTCGACACAGATATCACTTGGGAGTAAAATTTTATTAACAGAGCAAAATTTCTTTCCCAATCTCTGATAAGAATTAAAGAGTCAAGTGAAATTTCTATGTTTTATTGTGTATAGGTGTGTTATTTTCCTTTTCACCTCAAGGATGTTTACCATATGAGTGACTAACAACTTACATGAACATCGAAACTTGCAGCAAAGGTATCCTTGAATCATTGAGGAGAAGAGCATGGATAATGACTGATGGATTCAACAGCTGCAGAAATGTGGTTTGCAATTTTATAGAGGGCAAGTTATTATGCTGTTAAATGTATTATTCTCTTGCTTTTCATGGACTACATTAATCTTATAGTTGACGGCGCTTCTACTGAAATAATGAATTGTTATTAGGTGCCGTGTATTCTTTTCCTCAAATCCGATTGCCACCCCTCGCAATAGAGGCTGCCAAAAAGGCTGGAAAAGTTCCTGATGTATTTTATTGTCTCAAGCTTTTGGAAGCCACTGGCATTTCCACGGTCCCAGGTTCAGGATTCGGACAGAAAGAAGGGTATATGCTTCTAACTTTATTCCTTCCATAATCACTTTTAGTCAAGACTCAAGAGTAATAAAAGGCTTTTCTTGGAACAAGATTTAGAAAAAATGATTGAAACTTTTGCCCAATGGAATTTCTCTTTCCTTAACTGTAGTTGGCACACAAGGATCTCTTATAGCATTCCTGGGCTTCAAGTCTTACATTCTACCCCAGAAGTTTGCATTTGACAGCAATAGGATTGTATATCCTTTTTATCTTTATGTTTTTAAGAAAGAATTTCATATTCCGCTTCTGTTTTCTGCTCTTACCTTTTACAAATACCATTAATGACTGCCTGTCCTGTCCTCACAGGGTCTTTCACCTGAGAACAACTATTTTACCAGCTGAGGAAGACATGCCAGCAATCTTGTCCAGTTTCAAGAAGTTCAATGACGAGTTCATGGAACAATACGACGACTACAGGGGTTATTCAAGGACGTAATTTATGCTTTACATGACAACTTGTATCATTGTTAGCCGTTTGACATTTGCTTCTTGAATTATATTTGAAGTGATGCACCTTTCTTCATAGCTGTTTTTTGCAACATCTTAAAGTTACTGCTAACTTTTTTCACATAGCTAGGAAATTGGCAGGCACTTGCCACTGGAGTCCAGATCAAGACCAAGTTATTTACTATTGCATATGGCTCGTACATATGAGGTGGCTAGTCTACCACTCTACCTTCAATATCCAATGACTCAAGTTTACTAATAAATAAATAAAAATGATTTGTATATAATTTATAGGATTAATTAATTTTTTTTCAAAATTTATAATAAATAGCATTAAAATATGCCAGTTTTTAATTTTTAATTAAAATAATTAGACGTTAAATTTTTCATTAAAATAATTAAATTAAATTAGAATTTTTACTACTGAACTATTACGAATTATATTTATGTCACATAAATTTTATTATTTATTAAATTAAAATAAACCATAAATAATTATTTACTTCATAATTATGATATTTTTATTTATTAAATAATAAATTTGTAGTAACATAAGCACAATATTATGTCATCTATATTAATAAAAAATTTAACATCAAATTATTTTATAAAAAGTTTAAAAATTAAAATAATTTAACGTTATTTTTTAAAAATTAATATATAAAATTAAATAAAGTTTAAATTTACCTTTTAAATTAACCTGTTCCGTGTTACCACATTTCACTGGCTCTTGTGACGTCATATTTCGACTGCGAGATTTCCTGTCTGACGCGAAAACACTGGCAACCATCTATCAGTTGTAAGCACATTTCTCAGTTTAATCCTCTGGCTCCAACACTACCAGCTGACTTCTTCAAAGGTACCCATCTGAACTGTGATTTCTGTACCAAGTTTTGGCTTTTGATTTGTCCCAGGAATCGGGTTTGGAGTGTTGGTCAAACGGGTGTCACTTGTTCTTTTGTTTAGACTTTCCGGGTTTCGATGATTCTGAATTGGTTCTTTTGTTACTCATTAGAACATTCGTTTTCTGATGTTCTTCTCTTCATTTTTATTCCGTTTTTGTAGAAAAGCAAACGGTTTTTGGAGCTTGCGAAGTTCTGGTTCTAGAAATGCATCATCTACTATCGGATAATCACCTTTTTTTTTTTGTTTCTCACTGTTGGCGTTGAACTTTTCTGTTTCCATACTCTTTTTGTTGTTCTTTTATAATGAGTTCACCAGTTCTCTAAATCCGTTTCGCGTATAAGAATAAGTATTACGAGGGTATAATTGATGCTTTCTTGATTTGCCTGATGAAGTTGGGGAGGTTAGCAACTAAGTAGTCCGGTAATGGTTGATTACAGAGTAGAAGTGGTAATCTTTTCATTTTTAATGACACCCCTAATCATTTTCCTGTGAAGCTTTTGAGATAGGAACTGAATTATCTGATATTTGGCTTTCTTCAGCAATCAATTATTGGTAAGAAGTTACGTTACCAGCCATGGCTCCTAAAGCTTTAGACTTTGAATCGTTGAATGAAAATTTGAAAAAGGTCCAATATGCTTTTAGAGGAGAGCTATACCTTCGAGCTTCTGAGCTTCAGAAGGAAGGGAAAAAGGTAAATACTTCACTTTCCGTGCCTTATCAATTCATCAATACATATCTGTGTATGTGTCTCGAAGAATTAGTTGGATCTATTGTTTGGAAGCATTTCTAATGTTACATTAGTTCTTTTGTTAATTCTATATGGGTCTTCTCTTAAGAGCACCAGATAGTTTCAACAGAATAATTCTTTCTGGTCGACTCTGCTGTTGGAGCTGGAGTTATCATTTGTTTTTCTTTGTTTTGTGATGCTTCAATTGTTTTACGGGGATGCTTCCTAGATGTCTTTCTAGTTCTCACAGGCGTTACTTGTTCTGTTGTTCCGCATTTTTCCGGTGTGTATTGATTGATTGAGAGGGAGCTCTCCTATATCATTAAGAACCGGACCTAGCATCACTGGGTGCTTTGGTTCTCGCATCCAATAGTTGTGGGGTGCTTATGCTGAAGTACTTCTTGGAATTGATGTATGTGCTGCTTTTGCTAATTGTATTTGAGTTTCTTACTTGATTTTAATAGGTTTGTTGCATTACACTATATTTTTAGTACCATGTCTTATCTGCCCATGCAACTACTTCAATTGTTCTAATAGTTACAAGTGCTATCAGAAAATAATACATTATCTTGGCAGAAGGTGATTTCAAAGATTTGTAGCATATCATTTTGTGGAATTTGTTGATAGTTGCCTATTATCTGAAGCTAGACAATCGATGAATCTTCTAACATTTGGTGTCATCCCAAATTCAAAACTTTGATTTCTTTAAGAAACTTGTATTCCATTATCATGTTTAGTGTCATAATGTGTTTCCAACTCTTCAAATTTTTGGTCATAGATTATTTTCACAAATGTTGGCAATCCTCATGCTCTAGGTCAGAAGCCGTTGACGTTTCCCCGTCAGGTATTGATGCAGTAGAATATTCTATATTTCTAAACATATAAGTAGAACATGTACTCCACGATAATCAGTATCACGTTAACGCATAATTGGCTATGTAATCTGGTCTGAAACAAGGAATGTTTGTTCACAGGTTGTTGCCCTCTGCCAAGCTTCATTTCTCCTAGATGATCCTAATGTAGGACTGCTGTTCCCTGCAGACGCAATTGCAAGGGCTAAACATTATCTTGCAATGACCTCTGGAGGTCTAGGTATTCTTTTTCTGGCTCACATTTTGCATACTATTTCAAAAAAATGCTTCAAGCTATCTGAAATCATACTTCAAAAGAACCATGGGTATCATTGCCTTGTGTTTATTTTCATGTTGTGACAAATATTCTAGCCTGTCCCACCATCTCAGTTTATCAATAGCCTGGTCTTTATTGATTAATCAAAACAGATATTTCCCAAGTGCTTGTTATTACTTAATATCAGCTTGTTCTTAATTTTCTCCTCATCTAACATTTACGGGCCTGAATATGTTCTGTAGATTCAAGCTTGTAATGCTTGACTAAAGCAATATCACATTGATAACTGGTTAGGTAACTGTAATCTTTCTATCACATGTAGGTGCTTACGCTACTGATTCAAGAGGCCTTCCAGGAATCAGAAAGGAGATAGCAGAGTTCATTGGAAGGCGTGATGGATATCCCAGGTGATAATGCAATTTTGCTTCATCTTCTCTTTTCTATCTGTCTCTATTACTCCCATCCCAGGAAAACAAAAAACTGTAAAAGCTTTGGTAAGATAATTTGTTATTAGCCCTGGAGCCAAGTCTCAAACTGAAACATTTCGTGATTTATTTACAGTGATCCAGAACTCATTTTTCTCACTGGTGGCACCAGCACAGGTGTGATGCAGTTCTTAAATACAATTATCCGTGGTGCAGGGGATGGGGTAATATACTTATGTACAATGAATGAAAATTTGTAACTCGTAAAATTCTTGTTTTCCTCATCTATAGAACATAGGTTTCTTTCAATCATGAATGGTCAGGTTGCTTTTTCTGCTTCATCCTTTTCTTGCCATTTATCTAATCCTGTTTCACCATTTTCTAATATTTCTCCTAAACATAGTTTGCATATTGCAGATTCTGGTTCCAGTTCCTCATTGTCCACTTTACTCTGCTACTATATCTCTATTTGGTGGTTCTCTTGTCCCTTATTTCCTGGAAGAGACGGCAAATTGGGGTCTTGATGTCAATGATCTCAGGCAGTCAGTTGCAGAAGCTCACTCCAAAGGAATTACTGTGAGTACACTTTGACAATTGCTTGTTTATGCTTTCAATGTGTAAAGGTATAGGAGTATGTTCCAACCATAATGTCAAACTTTGGAAAACAAGTGAATGGATCAATATGAAGGAGCTGATTTCTTCACTTGTACTATTGAGATTTCAGTTCTTAGTCTCATTGGCTGTTCTTGAGCATTTATCCTCTGAAATCAATTCATTACCAATCTCGGTGATCTTCCCTATCTAATGAATGGGGAGTCCATTTGAAACCTTCGCCTTGCAAGCATCCCCAAATATTTGTTTCAACAAAAATTATTCAAGGGTAGATTGATACAATAGAAACCGCTAGTTAATTGTTCGCCTATTCCCAAAAGTACATAACATAGTCCGTTTGGGGAATTGACAATGAATATCTTTTTATATCCTTCTGTTTGCGTACTATATTGTGACATCCAAGTTTCTTTTGGTGTGCGCTTTGAAAACTGTTCTCCTGACTACAAGTGTCATATGATGCTCACCACGACCAAGTAAATATCTTTTGTCTTGTAACATGACCAGGTAAGAGCTATGGTGATTATTAACCCTGGAAACCCCACTGGTCAGTGCCTTAGTGAAGTTAACTTGAAAGAAATAATACACTTCTGTTACCAAGAGAACTTGGTGCTTCTTGGAGATGAAGTTTATCAACAAAACATATATCAGGATGAGCGGCCCTTTATTAGTGCTAGAAAGGTACTTTTTGTCTGCTAGATCTTAATATTTTTTTGTAGGAGTTTCAACTGGCTTAAACACTTTATTTGCAACTTCTGAAGGTTTTGATGGACATAGGGCCACCGATAAGCAAGGAAATCCAGCTTGTTTCTTTCCACACTGTTTCCAAAGGATATTGGGGTGAATGTGGACAGCGTGGAGGGTACTTTGAGATGACTAACATCCCTCCACAGGTTTGCTTCCTTATATTTCTTGAGTAATACGCCAGGCAATGTCATGCAAACATGATTGATGCATTCTTTGGAATAGAATCTAAATCCAATAAAGTACAGAATAAGTTAAACGAGACTGAGTATCATATTTTTAATATTAAGGTTTTGTTATCTAGATTTTGTCCTATAAGGTCATGCTTAGAAGAAGATTGCACTGCTTTATTCAATCATATAAAGCAGATTTATGTTATTTTCCGTGTTTGTTATCCTTTTGATCAAACATAGTTGTCTCAAATCCTATTCACAATTGATTTGTAGCCTCCAATTTATTGTTGTTCATTACTGATTGTTGCTGCAGACAGTTGACAAGATTTATACAGTTGCGGCAATATCACACAGTGCAAATGTTGCTGCTCAGATATTTGTAAGTTGGATGTGAATGTTTACGAAGTCCATCTGTAACTTTCTCCAGTCTTCTCTCTGTTCAAATTATCACTGCTAAAAGTTATCTCTTTCTGTTTACAGATAGGACTAATGGTTAACCCGCCCAAACCTGGAGATGTTTCATATGAGCAGTACGTTAAGGAAAGGTACACATGCTGAGATTTTATTCATTTGGAGCTTCTTTTCATGCTAATCATATATTTTTTTTGAAAGTTTTCAACACGGATATCAATTGGGAGGAAAATTTCATCAACAGAGAAAAATTTCTGTCCCAATCTCTGTAATAAGAATGAAAGGGTCAAGTGAAATCTCCATGTTTTATTGTGTATAGGTGTGTTATTTTCCTTTTCACCTCAAGGATGTTGTCAATTTTTGTAAAAGGCTGAGTCCTCCTCCTAGAGGAGAATTTCCATTAAATAAGTGTCCATGAACAATCTATTTTGGGCAACAAACTATACATGCTAATATACTAATTACAGAATAAGTCTATTTACGTTAAGACTATATACAGCTAATATATTAATTATTAAAAGCAGTATCTTCCACTGA
>JAOSBL010000008.1:646119-661392 GCA_027568915.1 Erythroxylum roraimae
AGAACATCCACCTTTTTCTACATGCACAAGAAGCGTCTTCCTAATTTAGTGTTTTTTCTTCCATCAGTTCACCTTTACACCTTTAGTTCAACAATTATTCTGGCTTGCCTTTACCGACGATCCCATTGTAAATCTTAAAATCTTGCTTCTAGATTTGTTACCGCCCTACTTTGTATATACGAAATGCCTGGTTTTTGTGCAAATGCCTGCTTTTTGGAAATTGAAACTTGAGTTACTGTGAAAATGCAGGTATGAACTGATGAACCTTGATTTCGCCCATATTGTGACTAAACCATGTTTTCTGTTTTCTTCAATCTTTGCAACAAGCTATCTGGCGATGCCATGTTTTATACTGGCTTAACTACCCATTACTTGCGCGTTGCATATTGCACCAACCTCCTGAGCAAGTGTGGTTGTGAATAAATGACATTTATACATGTAACCGATCGTGAAACCAAACTTGATCGTTTGTACAATGATGGTTATCGATCCCTTGTGAACTGTATCTATGTTTAATGATGCCTCCACAGCCGTTCCATCGAACAAAGAGCCAATCACAAGTTCAGTAAAATACATTTGTTATAAATGTGAGGAATAAGAAGCAAGCATTGTTGGTGATTGAATTCGTCAGCTTTACATAACTTTTGAGGTGCCTTGCATTGAAACCGAATAACATTCAGATACTGAGGATCAAGGAATCTCCATATTTGCTAATGTGAAGTGCTGCAATTTTGCTGATGAGACGAGGAGTTTTGAAAACTAGCAATTAACTGTGAATCAGTCGCGTTGTGGTGTTATTCAATGGTGGCTTGTGGTTCAGCTATTCTAGGACCCAGACAAAGCCTTCCAATAGTAACTGTTTCCTTCTAGCTACCAAAATTAGAAGTTAGTTGGATGTTCTCACTTCATTTCTTTTTGGAAAAATCGTTGATCTTCCATTTTATAAAATAACTAGTTAATTTGATCATCCATTCACTAAAACAAATATTTTTTGGGTTAAGTTTATAATTAAGAATATATGTTAAAATTATGCTTAATTGAAAATCTTTTTGGATAGTTTAAAAAATTATGGTAAAATTAAATAAATTCTAAATTTTACGTTAAAAATATAAGTATTTCCAAATGCTTAATTAATTAAAAATATAAGTATTTAAATTACTTGAGTAACTCAATATCATGGTTTAGGAAAAAAAAACTTAAAATATAATATTATAACAACATTTTAAATAATTAATTAAAGTACTTGTCAGAATTGTATTATGCTTGCATTGAAAATTAGCTCTGGTTGTACTTGTTTGGTAGGTACAAAGAGAGAGGAACGAGTATGAAATGAAAAATAAAGCTTAGTAAGAGATTATGATTAGATGGATTATACTTTCATTCCTAATTTTTGAACATTGCTAGGGAATGAAAATCATTCCTCCAATATCCTTTATTCTTCAATACAGTAGCTTTGTCACTATTATTTATTCCTACCTTATGACCTTAAGCAATGGTTGATTTTTTCTGGTTTAGTAAAGTTTAGTATTCTTTAACTAATAATAATATTAATTAATTAATTAAAATATAATTCATTTATTAATTAAAATATTATAATTAATTAATTATTTAAAATATAATCAATTACAACATAATTAATTAAAATATAATTAATTAATTAGTATAGTTAATTATAATATAATTAATTAAAATATAATTCATTAATTAATTATAATATTGTTAATTAATTAATTAATATATTATAATTAATTATTTTTTATTTTAATATTTTTTATAAACTAACAATTACCAATAATAATGATAATTATTTCTTTCTCTTCAACCGCCGTTATAATTATACATTTTTTACTTATTTGCATCGTTAGAGAAACAAACCTAACGTTGCCCGAATCTTAAGGACTTGCAAGTTGCAAGACGGCAATTGGACGATACGGATAGACATTAGAGCATCTGTCCAGGACATGAGGTGAAGAACGAAAGAAAGATTGCGGCTTTGTCTCAGATGGTGACCGTACCTTCTTCTCTACCATCTATCAATGGGAGGCTGCTTCTCTCTTCTCAGTCTCTGTCTCATAGGCATCTCCCCTCTGCAAGTACTCTCAGGTGAGTTAGTCAACTGAAATCTTCAATACCCATTTTTGCAATTTGGTCTTTTGAGATGTCTCCATTTGACTCCCTAGAAAGTTCAATTAGCAGAAGAAGACGCGCGAATGAAAAGGTTACAGCTTTGTCGTATTTAACGATCTGCTGCTGTTTGCTTCCTCTGGTTATTGAGATGGGGTGTAGAAATAGTCAAGCTGCGCTGAGAGAGGGTATTGGTTAGCAATAAAGATGGTTGTTTTACCCATTTCTGAGTTATGAAAACTAGTTTAATGGGATAAGGATGTGGAATTCTGGAGTTGAAAGACTTTTTCATGTTTACCACTATCGTTGGTCATATGTGGAGCTCTTTGACTTTAAAGTTACGAATTTAGGAACTTAGAGGCAATTCAGAATGTTGCATTTGCCTAATTCTCATCTTTTTCTTGGCAATATTTAACTATTAGTGAAATTCAAATTCTTGTTATTTCTAACAAACAAGTATTTATTTATCGTTTCTTGGAATCAAAACAAATTTCCAACGAATGGGTTTTGGAAAATCACGTACTTGGTGTTTTGGTGTCTAAAATTTACTTTGCTTAAGGGGAGAAAGCAAATTAATAAGAAAAAGAATTAATTTTGTATTTTTTTTCTCTCATTGCCTCTGCTGAACTATATTTGCTATGCCTTTTGTTATGTATTTAGAAATACTATAATTGCATGTCATTTGGGCAGTAAGCATTTACAGGTCTACAACTGGTGGGATAGATTCTTGCTCTTGATATTTGTGAACATACAGAATTTCTCCATATTTGAAAAGATTTTCTTTTCAGGTGGGGATTTATGAGGGACCAACATGCAAGCTCAGTTACGAGTAGAACCAAGAGTCAAGCATTTCAACTATTGGCAAATCCTAATGTATGCATCAAACCAAGGCTTCTGTTATATGCCAATATATTTGGTTTGAATATACTCAAAGGTCTTTGTAGGTATGTGATTGGTGATTCAATCAAATGAGTGCCTTATGGTAGATAACTGTATTTTCTTCTGCTATTTGATATCATTTAAATTAAATAGCTAATGATCTAATATTTTTGTAGCCACTGAAGCTTAGCAACAAGAACAAAACTTCACTCTGTACTGTGACTGCTTAATTTGATGAAATTGCTATCGAATGTGTCAACATTAAGTGGTACTTTCTTCTGATGTATTAGATTTGTTTAGTTTTGATTATTCTCGTTCCGGTCTATGTGGTAGGTCTCTGGAAATATGAAAGATGAGATTATCATGGTTGATCCTTTGGAGGCCAAGCGACTAGCAGCTAAACAAATGCAGGAAATCAAAGCAAGAGAGAAGTTCAAGGTGAAACAAAACTATGAAAGACGGTTGGAATCAAATGACTTTGATTGCTTTCAGAAAACAATTACCTAATGATTTTCTTCACGACAAACGCTTACCTTGAATCTCTCATTGGGTTTGTAGCATGGTTAAGTAGGATAGAGTCCCAAATCCATATGTGCATAAATACGTTCTTTGAAAGAATCTTCTTAGTTCTATCTTCCTGGGAAAGAGGAAAAAGTTAATTGACCATACATGATTTTCTTGTATCTTGTCTTTTGATACTCTTCAGTTTGATAGATCTCTAATTTCATTTTCTTATTAGAAGCATTGTTGATTAGATTTTATCAACATTCTGCATTTCATTCTTCCTTTTTAGCTTTGGTAATACTGAGAGCGTCATGATTCAGATATCATCAACAATGATAACTGTTGTTCTTGTGCTAGAAACGTCGTCAAATTGAAGCAATAAATGGCGCATGGGCAATGATTGGTCTAACAGCAGGCCTGATTATCGAAGGTAACACTGGAAAAGGTATACTGCATCAGGTAAGTTCAGTGTTCATTAAGTGCGTGTTCCCTTTATCAGTTTCAGAATTTTCATTTCGACATGTCACAATAATGGCTATTTAGTGATTCAATTTAATTTGCTTATCTTAGTTGGCTGGATACTGGTCTGCCATCATCCACTTCTTTGTGCGGTAGACATGCCAGTACGATTAGAAAGCTGCCGTCTTGAAAATTTTTTCATAATATTCTTTGAAATAAACCTGGAACATCTTACAATTGTTGATTCGGGTCACAAATTGTAATATTTACTTTCTTACAAACTATCAGAAAATTAAATGGTATATTGTCCTTCACCTATTTGTCCCCTCCATGTGCTTCCTGCTATTTGCCTTTTTAGTGTCAAAAGCACCTTCGTAATACAGAAACACCTGTGTTAGGAAAGTGGCTGGAATTATTGATCTCAATAATTAGCAACTTGAAGGCGTGAATTGTTTTCGCTTTGTTAACATGATATCAGGATTGTGCATATCTATAATGCCTCCTTTAATGAGTATGTCTATGCAGAAGCAAATTGATAGTGTAACTCGTGTTCATCAGTAGTTGTCATTGATTTTGTTTCTAATTTGAGCGCACTAGGTAATGGATCGAAGGATACACACACACCATGTGGGCTCTTTTGATGTAGTCTTTCAATTACTGGATAACTCTTGAAAGTCTATCGACATCATTAAGAAGCCTTAGACCATTCGTATCAGTTTCTCAAAACAAAAGAAATGAGGACTCGGCTCAAACAAGAAGTCAGACAGTAATTTCCTTCCACGATGCTCGGAATAAATCAAGCCAACGTAGTGATTATCGTGGCAAATGCTAAAATGGTCATTATAACTAAATTGTGGGGTCTCAAGCAATCGTGAGATTGGTTGCAGCTGTCTATCGCCATGATTGTGCTTGTGGGGCTTCAGTACGAAGAACCAAATTGTCAGAGATACGCAATCTAGGTTCAATGGCCACATCCACAATGAAAACGAAGATAATCCAATAGAACGGTAAACCAATGCGTGCTTCTTTTAGCCTCCTCTGTCAACTTGTCAAGAGAATTTCATTACTCCATTGTCAACGTATCAAAAAGAATATGCCCTACTAATTAATAAACTAAGATCACCCCTCAAGTTTCTTACCAGATAAACGTGGGAAAATCAAGTTCTGTTGGGATGTGATCCATTGAAGATTTCCTTGTAATCAAAAGTCGCTTCAAAGTTTCATTACCTTTGACTTATCTTGTTTTATGAATCTCCAAGCATTTTCCTAGTGCATTCCTCGTCTCTGGTTTCTCCATTTTGACTAAAAAGAGTTAAAACTTCAAAGTACGTCATCCTAAACGATTGCTTCAATCCTTAAAACAGCTTAACCAAAAACGTAAGAAGATAACAAGAAAAAACACGTATTATAGATTGTTGGAAAGCAAGTTTTTGTGATGGTGATTGGTTATTATAGTATTTACTATTTAGACTTTTCTACGCATAAAACGTTGAACCGACCGAAACACGCACAGAAAGAAGGTTTCATTTCTTTTTAACTGTTTGAAGTAGTGCGTATATGGAGGGAAGAAGAAAAAGTAATGGACACGGTGATGATGTTCATACGAGCGCCTAATTGCCCAACTTGGACTAGACATAGAGTTGGTGTCCAACTGGGTCTATTAAGAACAAGTTCAACTATTAAAATCAACTCTTTAGTTTGGAAAACAAAATGACCTAACGTGGTTAAAGAAAGACCAATGCATTGACCACAAGGTAGGAACTTAGAAAAAATAGACACCCCCCTGGAATTAGTTTGCACGTAATAGAAAAAGTCTTCTTCCTAAAACTTTTCTTTTAGCTTTCACAACAGACAAAACCAAACTCTCCACAACCAACCCTTTTCTTTTCTTTACTTTTTTATTTGTAAATCGCGCACATCTTGATTAGGAGAAGGAGATACCTTCTGTTATGTTATCATCTTCTTTGCAATCAAAATCTCCATTAAAGGGTCTCATTAAGTGATTGCCTTCTAGTCTATCCTTATCTTAGGAAATATCTTGGCGAGGACGTGTCGTTTTCCAACCCATACATAGAGATAAGAGTTACTTTGTTTATTGAGGACAAGAAACATTACCAAATTACAAGCCACGAGATCATGCAATGGCACGTCAAACCTACCGTCTAATGTTATCGGGTGCTACAAGTTGATCGCCGTATTATATATAATCCTCAACTTACAAATCACAACGCGGGAAGGCTCAGTAAGACTATTTGTTCTTTGGCCTTTTCCGTGTGATTTGGATGATATAGAGGAACATTCAAAAGTTCAAAGCGGAGAATTAGCAGCCAAGACATTGTATGCGGTTCATGATTTGTATTAAAAAGAAAAATAGGAAGACAACTTGGATTGAGCTGCGACATGGTCCTTTCCTACCTTGGACTTGGACCACCGGTTAAGAATTTCCCACAACTCCACGTGTTCATATAAAATGATTTATGCATATAATATTTAATCTTCCCAACTCCTAACACACAATATAATTTAACTATATGAAGGGAATATATGGTGACTTTCTAACCAACAATTGTCATCGAATTGATACCAATACCCTTCAGAAATTTCATGGTTTTCGTTTTAGCCGTCTCTTTCAAGCTTGCAACTACTTTGTCGTGTCGGCCATGTAAAATCTCTATTAGAGACATCACGTCCCACAAAAAGGTGGTGCCATTGGAAACTTGTAGAATTGCTTATCCTTGCCCTCATTTACTTTTATGGAATATGATTTAATTGACCCCTTTTTGTCGTTGTAATCTTATTCACTACTTCTTCAAGATTCTTCACTTAATTTCAATGCATGTTTTTTTCCGTGCGTTTGGTGCAAAATAATTGCCACATGAGAGGAAAATCGGGTGGTCTCCAATGAACCCTACTGCTAGCGTATTTTTTAGTATCAGATCAAAATTAGCAGCTACAATGCGTTAAAAATTACCTACCTTGCAACTTGGGAAGTTCAAAGCGTAATGTTGGAGTTAAAAGCATTGATGTAGGCAACTGAGGAATCCTAGTTAGTAATGGAACAAGGTCAGATTGGCTAACTATTTTATGTTGTCTTATAATAAGACACTTCAATCAAAGAAAAATTTTGTTTGTACGCTTATCTTTATGACGTGTCTTATCCTGCTTATAGGTTAAATATATACAGATGCCAAAAATTATTATTTAATCGTCCAATTAAATGCCAATTCAAAACACTCTTGTGGTGGGTCTCAGTTGCATTTACTTGTTAATGACTACGAAATTTCTAAGATAAATACATATATTTCTGAGATGCAAGTATTTATTTTTTTAATTTAATGTTAGACATTGTAAAATTTTTAATTTAGTTATTATTCTTTCAAAATTCATACAAATCATGTCAAAATATTATTTTCATTTACATGATATTTAGTCAACATATTATTTATGTAAAAACAATCTTTTTAACTTGTTATACAAGTCTTAAAAGATTAGTCACTATATTTAAAAAATTTAAAAATTTTGTACTAAATTCGAAAATACTAGACACTTTTAGATAGGTTATCTCTATATTTTCTAATATAGCCAAAGTCAATTTAATAGTTGTTAGTTGTTGGTGGAGAGTCGTCAATTACATTAGTTTCGAACATTTTGAAAATATAAACCACTAGAGACTAGCACGATAATGAAAAATGTTTGATTATTTAGAATTCATAGAGATGCTCAATTGACGAGACTTGCGCATAACTAATCTCCCGTAAGTCGTAACCACGAGGGTTGATTTGAACAATCTTTTTCACCTTATCTTATACGAAACTTCAATCCTCTTAAAACTTAAAGGATAAAATCAAAAGATGGATAATGTTTTGAAGTTGGTTGTTAGAATTGTGGTCTTTGCTTTCATATCATCCACACTCATCGATAAAATCATGCGAAAAGTCGAACCATTTTTTCTTATTACAAAGTCTTAGATGTGTCTACTTATTGCAAGATGACATATGTTGCATCTCATGTCCAATTAGAATTTGTCAGGAATTTCACATCAGATATAAGAACATTTAACAATTTATAATAGTGTGTAAACCTCTCCCTCTTGAGCTAACTTTTGGGAATGAGTTAAGTATTTCTAACATGGTATCAGAACCTGCTTGTTTCGATGGTTTGGGACAGTACCCGGTTATGTCCCTTTGTCCAGTATGCCCATCAGATGTCCAGCCCTGCTCTGGACTGAGGGGGGTATGTCAGGAATCCTATATAGGATAAGTATAAGAGCATTCAATAATTTATAATAGTGTGCAAACCTCCCCCTCTTGAGCTAACTTTTGAAGTGATTTAGGCCTTTCTAATAGATTTGTCTTTTCTAACACTGTCCCAAATCATCAATCCTTTATACCATTTGCTACAAACTGCTTACAAGGTGAAATGCAGCATGAGAGCATTAGAATAAGGTTTCAAAATTCTAGTATATGCACTCTTAAATCCCGACGTTTGTATAGTTTCAAAAAGAAAAAATATTCTATCATAAAACTAATAAATCTTGCTCCTATATTACTTCAAAATTTTATCATTATATATTGCTGTTAAGATAAAGATTATAATATTTTAATTATTTAATTTTGAACATCATTTAATAATTAGACTTAGTTGAGTTTTTGTGGGACTCTTTCAAGACAAGTTTGATAAGTTTCAAATTATAATCAAGATGGAATATGATAATGGTTATCTTCTGAAAATTTAACTTGATTATAGTAGCAAGATTGTGGCTGAGATTCATATGTAATATGGCTGAATGGTGTCATTTTTGGACGACTTGGTAGCTGAGATTCTTAAAGTAATTTTCGATAATCTCTACCAGTTGATTGTGTTTAGCTACAACTTTAACTGTTGAAAACTTTTGTAGGCTGAGTCACGTGACTTATGCAGATTTTTTTGAGCTATGTTTTATTTGTAACTGTCGTTGCTTATTGAATGCGAGAGCAGTTTTTTTTGATTGTGGTTTCACGTAACCTAGGATGTGTGTGTGCTCTACTTTTATTTTGTTACGTTGTCGTTAATGTTGCATATTCCATCTTTAAACGACAACAGTGGGCTGAAAAGTTGTTGATTTTGTATGATTCTTAGAATTGTATTCTCTTGTGCTTTGAACGTCTATTGAGATGGGCTATGGAGCAGGTTGAAAGCGTTGATTTTTGTAGTTAGGCTTTGCTTATGAGTGCGTGAATCTTTGGTGACTGTCTTATTATTCATGGTGTTAGTTTTGTGACTGTTGATTGTGAGTTGTGGTGTGAGAAAATTCCAAAAGTTGCAACTGTTATTCTTGGTCGATATTGTGATGTTTGTTTAGTGGATTGCGTGTTGATTGAGTATGTTTCTGGTGGCTACTGATAGTGGTGTTGGTGTGTGAAAATTTTCAGCAACCGTTGTGAAGTTTGTAATTTTGATGTTTACAATGTTTTGGTGAATAAACATTTATATTTCTCGATGAACAACTTTTCGATCTCTCTTCGAAGAAGCTGAAATTATTAGGGAAGTTGTTTGTTTCTTGTTTTAAGTGTTTTTATTTACGTTTTTTATTGTTTAATCATTTGTATTGTTTATTTCGTATCATTATCAGTAAACATTGTTGAGAAAATCGTCTATTGAAATTAGTACGGAGTGGTCATACTATTGGGTATGATTTACTTTCACGAGTAGTGAAGACCAGAGATAGTGTTAAGGGTTAGGTGAGTCGACTCTGTAATGCCTTTAGTAAAACTATTGTTGTATCACAGGTAAAAGTAATTAAGCTTGGTGACGGCCTCGTAAACGTAGACAAGATGTGTTGAACTGCGTTAATAAATTTCGTATGTTGATTTGTTTATTTTGCATTTATTATTTCTATTTTCGTTTGTGCTAGAAACAATCGCACCCGAACAATAAATTTTGCGAAACTACACCCTTTCGAAAATTTTCAGTTACTTTTTATTTAAAGTTCATATTTAATGAAATGAATTAGGTGTGTAACATCTAATAGGAATACCTTTGAGCTAGAAGAGGGACAAAAGTTAACAGGGGCGATCTGGCTCCACCTCTTTTTTCTATTATAATTTTTAGTTTTTAATTTTTAAATAAAAACAAAAACATGTTTGGTTGTTAATATCCATGTAGCTATATTTTTATTATTGATGATAATTACATATAAGATAAAACTTAAAAATAAATTATTTTCAATTAATTAAGTTAATTTTAATCTCTTATATAATATTTATTAATAAATTATCAATAAAATTATTTTATTTTTAAAATAAATAATTTAAAAGTTACATTTTATTTAAAAATTATATTTTATTTTAAATATTGTTTAATTTTGTAATCAAAATCTATTTTAAAACTATATATTTTGAAGATATTTTAATTTAATTATATTTAATAATAATTAATCAATTAATTTAATTAAAATTTAAATAAATTAAATCATTCATAATTTTTATTAATAATTATTTTAAATTAATTACATATATAATATTAAATTAAACTATTCATAATTTTTATTAATAATTAATATATAAAATAATTGAATAATATATATTTAGTTGATACTAAATCAGATTATGGAAAAAAAACAAAAACAAAAAATTACTTTTTGTAGTTTTTATAAATTTTAAAAACCGGAAGAAATCAAAACCATAAACATAAACTAAAAACTTAAGCAAATAATTTTTTTTAATAAATTTACAAACAAAAACAAAAACAAAATACCAAAAACAGATTCAGAAACAAACAGACCCTAAGAATATGCTTAAGTGCTTAATCAAATCAAGAGAAAGAAGAAGTAGAACAAAATTGAAATAAATAAAAGATGTTTAGAGTTTTGTTTGAATTATATCTTTTACTTCAATTAGATAACTTTATTTTGTCTTATTAATATTCTCTCATTGTTAAATTAATATTTAACTTTTACCTTTCTTCTATAGTCGCCCTAATCAGAACTTTTCTTTGGACATTTAGTCAGAATTAAAAATAATTGCATTGTTGAATAAGGTGGCTAATGGTAGAATAAAAGGATAAATCCAGAGGGAAAATGTCTGCGGATGCATGCCAAAGATGAACCAAGTTCCCCAGCGTTCCAACTTCTAACATGTATAACCCCACCACTAGAGTTGTCATGGGAGACAAAGCCAAACTCAAGTTATTATCAAAAACCTAATCTTACACGGGGCACTTTTAACAAGTTGTGTTGAGTCTTTGAACTAAAAGTAAACAAGCTCCCAAAGAGGAAGGCAAAGAGAAGGATAAGTGCTGAGGATTCTTAGGTAAAGACGTATTGAGATTTGGGAGAGAACAGGATAAGACATGAGATTTGACTAAATATGAATGTAATGGAAACTATTATGAAAAGTCGTATTGGATTTATTCGATTAGAACCGTATTTGACCCTATCACAATTCACAAACTTTTCTAATCCGGTTTAGAAAGTGACATCATTTGTCTTTGGCCTAATAAAAGGACCACTCTTAGAGAATGCCTCATTAAATTGGAAAAGGAAGCCAGCTCCAGAATATGCTTAAAGACAAAAAGTGAATTACCAAATATCTTCTTAGATTTGATGAATAGGAATAGCAATGGACATACCTTCTCCGTTGATTATCTTAATGGATTGGAAGAGATATATATCACATACATATAGATATGTATACAAATTCTAACCACCACTTCATTCTTATTCTTTTTAGTTCCACGGTTTCACCTATATTTTTCTTATTAAAATTTTCATTTTTACTTTTTAAATAAAATAAAAACTATAATTATTGCATATTAGATAAATTTTAAATATAAATTATTTTCATAAATAAACAAATATTATTCATAATTCTTATTAACTAATTTAATAATGTATATTTAATCAAAATTGAAAAAACACTTTTTATGAAATAGGAAAAAAATCAAAACTAAAAATTTAAATAAACTGTTTTTAAATTGAATTTATGTTTTACTCTAACTACTAACAAACCAAAACAATGTTATTCCTCTAAGAGAGCGAGAGAGAGAGAGAAGCAAAGAAATGAATGATTAACGCTTAATAGTATAATTTAGGTACAAACCGACTAAATAACCTCTTCGAAGTACTGGTTAATTAAGCAAAAGGAGGTGTAGAAACATGGTTCAGACTGATTTTGCTGAGGCTGGGCGCCGTTATTTGGATCTATAAGCTCCGTTAGCTGTAACCAAGAAATACCTGCAAAACAACAAAAGGCACACCGGTGGTTGATCGCCGGTAGGCCCCTCCGTTGCCTAAGTTAGTTCTTCAGTAATGATTGTGATGGCTGTGAATCGAGAGTATTAAGGTTCTGGTATCATACCTGCGTCATGATGGGATAGTAATCTTATATAGTGAATACCTGTTGGGATTAGGTCATCGTCTGGGAACGGGTCGATCGGCCCGTATGTTATTTTAGGGTTAAGCTTGGGCCTAACACGACCGACCCAACCAAAACACAAGTTGTAGCCTTCCATTACTCCAAATCTCTAATTAACAAATGAGTGATTGACCAATAAAATTTCTTCATTATATCCACGTTGCCTATAGGACTAGGCTTTAAATGTGTTTAATAAAGAATCGCGCAAGTTGGTTAGCTTTTCAAATTCTTAATCAATCGAATAGAATAGGTTTGTCCTATTTTCATACGTAGCTGGTATGAATCATCTATGGAGATTATATAATTCAATGAAGTTTCGTTTCCACTTTCACATTAAATCTTTCTTGCTATCGATAACCTACCTAAAGCAGACGAATTAATAACCATAATGAATGTAACACGAGCTTGCGAGGTAGGTTTGCGTCCATAGCCGTCTTTGAAATTTAGGATCTAGAAAGTGTAGAGCCCCTAAATGTTCACTAGAGAAAGAAAGCTGTAAATTGCGATAAGAGGTACAGAGTGCGTGAGAAACAGGCAATATGCATTCAACAAAAGATGAAGAATAGAGTCGTATATCCTTCTAATGGGATTTGATTATCTACGAAATGGAATTTGATCTGAAAGATGGTATTTTCATAATTTGAAATAGGATAATTAAGGGGGTGCTTATTTGGAGATAATGGGAAAAAAGTTATAGGTATAGAATGAAAATTTATATTTAGAATCAACAGAGATAACACTTTAATTCTTCTATTTTCAACGATACTCCATTCTTTTAAATTATCAAAAGGATAAGATTTATTGTTGACTATACTATATTTCCGTTTTTTACTATATCCATACTTCTTATTCTCGTTATTCCATAGGAATCAAGCACGCCTGCAACTTAAGCGATAAGAAAATGACAAGTATTTAAATACACTCTGACATGGGTCCCTTTGGATAAGCAAAATAATACAACTTCTCACGCATTTCTTCACTGATTTATCATTATCAATAATATAATAAATTAATTTAAATATAGCCAATAAAGAGCCGCCCGCATGCACGCTTTCCTTGAGGAAAAATACCGAAGATTAGTGAATGCGTGCGGGATGTGGCCATTACTTTTTTTCCCGATCATGTGGGACCCACAGCACGCCCTCATTGCCGACGTGGCAGATTACGTGGGGCCCGCCAAAAGGTTTATTTGGATAACGATCAATTGAATTTCGCTGGTATTCTTCTTAACTCCAGTCCAGTCTGGACTGGAGTCTTATCCCTGTTTCAACACGTGGCGCTTGTGATATCCATGTCATCCTCAGAAGTATTTTTATTTTACTGCCGTTTCAAATGTGTGCTGCTGTCGTTTGCTATCAGAGATGATTCTCGTCCCAATGGCCCCAATCTTGTTTCATTAATTTTATCAATATATGATTAAAACATAAATTTGAAATAAGTTAAACGATATGAATAATCCCTTGCTCTATTACATATTTTTGAACATTGAATTGCTGTTGTCAGAAACTGTTTATTACACAAATTCCAGTTTTTATTAGAACATAAAAAAATAAGAAAGGAAAAGAGTGTCTAGGATAAGATTATTTATACCTTTTACTCTTTTTTATTATTTTATATCAAAATCATAATTTAAAGAACGTGTGCTTATCTTATTTTTACAAAAAAAAATCATTAAAAAATAATAATATATTTCAAACATGAAAACCTTTTTCAAGAGCATGGACTTTTCAAATAATTCCAGAATTATATGACCAATGACTAATGACATAATTGTTATTTGCAAATCTCAAAAAATGAGAAAGGTTAAGGTGACGTGTCTCTTCCCTCAAAAAAAATATTGTTATTATTTCGAAACTAAGCTATACAATAAATATTAAAAAGGGACGTGTCGGGCAAGGAATGGTCGCAAAAGCAGCCGTGGATACGCGGTATCAAAACCGAGAAGAACTCACCAGTCAAAAAACACGTCCCCCCTCCCTGACTTTGTCCGCAGACACGTCACGCATCGGCCTTGTAATAACTCCACGTGTTTTAATTCATCCTCCGAGATTCTCGAATTCTCAAATGTCACAATAAAATCAATGTTTTAGCCGCTCTAAATAAATTCAAAAAAGAAAATTGAAATTAAAAAAGGACACGAGAAGGTGGTGGGCAGGTCGTGAGTTGTTGCCCCTACACGTGCCAACCGTGCATAGGGCCTACAAGACACACACAGACACGTATGATCTAGGAGTAGTGAGTAGTTCGTAGTTCCAGTTCATGAGACCGAGTAAGCCATGTCACAGCTGTAAAGGTACGTACACACACACGTGTCTTTTGACTCCAGAAAAACAGTGTTTTGGTTGGTTGCTTAATGGTTGGTGCTTTAAAATACATTACTTTTTAATTTCTCTAATTTACCAAAATTTAAAAAACCCTTTATTGCTCTCTAATTACTAGATATTATTGATTTTTGGATAAAAGGATAAGACCATATAGTACAACGTTATGTAGATTTTTGTAACCAACCTCAAGGCTAAGATGCATGATCATCATAACTGATATGGTAAAAGATTGTATATTATATAAGTCCACATCAAATCAAGACCGTCCAATCTACTAAGATTTCTGGCTTTATAAAAATCAAAATTTTGCACTATATAAATATTTCCCAAGTCGGCCCTCAATTTCTCTCTCTCCGAGTTGCTCACCGTTCTCTCTCTATGTTTCGTTCTTATCCTCACTGTTTCTGTTGTAACTCTCCTTCCATTTTATTGGAGAGCGTCTCTCTCTCTAAGATTGGAAGGTGTATCAGTATATTCGATTCTCATTACTGAGAGGCTTCCGTTTCTCTCTATAAGACTCTTTCTCCACATCACTAAAAGCCTTCATTAACCATCTAAATTCTATTTCTATCAGAAAGAGGCTAGCTTTC
>JAOSBL010000008.1:661492-688534 GCA_027568915.1 Erythroxylum roraimae
AGGATAGCTTTCTCATATTTTTCGGTTTCTTTTGTTAATATACATACTTTCTCTTTCTTGGATCTTGCTGTTTCGTCGGATTCGTCGAGTTCTCTATTATTATGCTATCAAACTGCATGGAGTGTCTGAATCTTATCTCAGTCGACGATTTTCGTGTTTTGAATCGTCTGCCTCGACTCATGAACGTACCGGGAGTGATTTCTGAATTTGAGGATGCTCTTGAAGGAAGTTCTGGTTCTGAGTTTAGTTCTTTGCCGAAAGAACGAAGGATTGTCGTCGCCAACCAGCTTCCGATACGCGTTTCTCGTGACGAGCATACCAAAGATTGGAACTTTGAGTTAGATAAAGACAACATCTTATTGCAGCTCAAAGATGGCTTTCCTCCAGATACAGAGGTGTGGTACGTGGGTTCTTTGGTAGCGGATATTGAAGAAAATGATAAACAAAGGGTGTCCCAGTTGTTGTTTGATAATTGTAGGTGCGTGCCTGTGTTCTTGCCGACTGATCTACAGAACAAGTTCTACCATGGCTTTTGTAAGCACTATCTTTGGCCTTTGTTTCACTATATGCTGCCTATGTCACCGAGCCACGGTGCACGTTTCGATCGCTCTCTGTGGCAGGCCTATGTTTCGGCTAATAGGAAATTTGCAGACAAAGTTATGGAAGTGTTGAACCCAGATGAGGATTCGGTGTGGGTTCATGATTATCATCTCATGATCTTACCTACGTTCCTGAGGAAAAGGTACCATAGAGTTAAACTTGGCTTCTTTTTGCACAGTCAGTTTCCATCCTCCGAGATTTATAGGACTATACCGATGCGAGAGGAGATTCTAAAGTCCTTGCTGAACTGTGATCTTGTTGGGTTCCAAACATTCGATTATGCAAGACATTTCTTGTCATGCTGTAGCAGGATGCTGGGCCTTGATTATGAGTCCAAGAGGGGTTACATTGGGCTAGATTACTACGGTAGGAATGTGAGTGTCAAGATATTGCCTGCTGGAATTCATATGGGACAGCTTCAATCGGTTTTGAGTATGGAAGATACTGCCAAGAAAGCCAAAGAACTGAAGGAGAAATTTGAAGGGAAAATTGTAATGGTTGGAGTTGATGATTTGGATCTGTTTAAGGGCATTAGTTTAAAGTTTGAAGCACTGGGCAGACTTTTGGAAGAGAACGAGCACTTAAGAGGGAAAGTTGTGTTAGTTCAGATAGCTAACCCTGCAAGAAGCAGTGGTAAGGATGTACAAGATGTTCTAAGCGAGAGTAATCTTGTTGCTAAAGAGATAAACGAAAAATATGGTAAAGATGGGTACGAGCCAATTGTGTTCATCAATGGCCCTGTTAGTTTTTCAGAGAAAGTGGCTTATTACGCGATTTCAGAATGTTGTGTGGTCACCCCTGTAAGAGATGGAATGAATCTGGTTGCGTACAAGTATACAGTTTCTAGACAAGGGAGCTCTGTTCTGGACGAGGCACTGGGGTTTGTTGAGGGTTCGAATATAAGGAAAAGCGTCCTGATTGTGTCTGAATTCATTGGTTGCTCTCCATCACTTAGTGGGGCAATTCGTGTTAATCCTTGGAACATTGATGCTGTAGCTGAAGCTATGTATGAGGCGATCATAATGAGGGATGAAGAGAAGCGGCTAAGGCACGAGAAGCATTACAAGTACATTAGTTCTCATGATGTTGCTTATTGGGCAAGAAGTATTGATCAGGACCTTGTGAGAGCTTGTGGGGAGCATTATCTGAAAAGGTATTGGGGTGTTGGGTTTGGTTTGGGATTTAGAATTGTAGCTCTGGGATCAAATTTCAGAAAGCTGGCTTTGGAACCCATAGCAGCTGCATATCACGATACAAACAGTCGGTTGATCCTTTTGGACTATGATGGCACTATGATGCCACAGGCCTCTGTGGACAAAACTCCCAGCAGTGAAGTCATTTCCATCTTGAATCGCTTATGTGATGATCCCAAAAACACTGTCTTTGTTGTCAGTGGCAGAGGAAAGGATCCTTTGAGTAAGTGGTTTTCCCCATGTGAGAAACTGGGCATTTCAGCTGAACATGGTTACTTTACCAGGTAAAGATTTAATTTTTCTTTTGTGATTTCGATGATTCTATATTCATCTTTTTATGTTTATATCTACCATATTTAGGTGGACAAGGGATTCTCAATGGGAGACTTGCTCAGTGGCTAAAGATTGCCAGTGGAAGAAGATTGTGGAACCTGTGATGATGCTTTATACCGAGACAACTGATGGCTCTTTTATAGAGAACAAAGAGAGTGCAATGGTGTGGCACCATCAAGAAGCAGACCCCGTCTTTGGATCATCCCAGGCCAAGGAGCTCCTTGATCACTTGGAAAGTGTTCTTGCTAACGAGCCTGTGGTTGTTAAAAGGGGAAATCATATTGTTGAAGTGAAACCACAGGTATGATAGAATTTCAGACTAGTTCACTAAATCGCATTGAGATGGATTGAATAACCATGTGTTAGATCTTTTTTCTTTGGTGCTTACATAATCTTCTGGGTTGTGATTTTTGTCTATCCTGTTGAATATCAGGGTGTAAGCAAAGGTATAGTTCTGGAAAAACTCATCTCATCCATGAGAAGCAAAGGCAAGTCACCAGATTTTCTGCTCTGCATTGGGGACGATCGATCAGATGAAGATATGTTTGATAGTATCGAAAATCATGTTCGTAATCCCTCGTTGCCAAGTATTGCAGAGGTGTTTGCCTGCACTGTTGGTCAGAAGCCAAGCATGGCAAAATACTACCTGGACGATACAGTTGATGTCATAAAGTTACTTCAAACCCTTGCTACAATATCACCTGTAGGAATAAAACATGCTTATAATCTGGGCGATGACATTCTCTATAGTGACCATAGTGAAGTGGACAATTAAGTACAATCAGGACTTTTGGAGCTCCAGTTTTGCTCTATCCCATTCTTGCTAGGATGACAGAAATTTGTTTAGAGCTAATTCCTACAGTTAAAAGACTTGTACAGAAGTTTAGTTTACCTCAAGTCACAGTTTCTGAAGTTTTATACATAGAATTTTACAGTTTAAGACTGTTTCCCATGATTTTTGGGAATAATTTCTTATAAAGGTTTTCCTTTTATGCTTCTTCTTGTGGATATCATCCTTTTGTAATAAAAGCACGCAACGTTTACAGTTTCAATACCGTTTCTTCACAGCTTCAGCACCCAATGGAATCAGCTGGAAATAATCCAAATCTGCAAAGGCCTTGATATAAAAAGTAGAGAACAGATCCTGGAAAATCTTACCAGTAATTATGTGTTTTGCTATTAGTTGCAATCTGGAAGTGTGAATCATAAGCTATTCAACAAAAAGAGATGGTGATTTTAAGACTAATAGTTCCAAGCAACAATCTCAAGATTCCTGTAAAATTTAAGATTAAAACCATGATTTTCAAAAGTTGCGCAAAATGCAACCTTGGACATATTATGAAAACAAAATGGTTGGAACAATCATATAAACATTCAGGAATCACAACTGTTAAACAAAGGGATTTCTGAAATGGCAGTTTTGCATCATTGAAAGGATCCTGCTGCTTGTCCTGAACAGTGGTACTCTCGAGATTTTGACAGGCCAATTTTTCTTGTAAGCCCATTCAGTGAACATGTATACGAGGGACACATTGGATGCTGTGTTCTTCATATGAATCTTTAAATTTTTACTTCCATTAACAAATAGAAAAGAGAGAGTTTTCTTAATAATCCAAGATCCATGTAGAACTTTATTTTTATATTAAGCTGAAAAGGATCTGTATATGTACTTAAATGAGTTGAAAAAAGAGAAAATCTCGAAGTTCTAGAAGAGATTTATGCCGCTAATCTTGCCATACATTTTACATAAAGTTCTTTACACCACCCGGAGTCATGGTTAGAATAAAAAGATATAGATCACGGTCACAGGATCTTAGATAAGAGAACTAAAGTTGTATTCCACTCATTTTAATGCCATTGATATTGCCAAGTTGTTAGTAATGTATTTCCCACTGAATCGAACGAAAGATTTTAGATAGCAATGTCCAAAGCTTGTAACATGATCCCACGTTGTTGCAAGAAGATGACTGATGAGAATTACAGAACACGTTCTGGATCTGGATTTAACACTGCTTGTAATATTTTTTGCTTTTAGAAATATAAACTTTTAATGAACAGTACCTAATCAGAATCACTTATGTTTGTGAGAAATTTTTTGTTTTCAAGAAAAAGAAAATCAGACGAAAGCATAATAAAATGCTAAGAAAATGTTTACATACACCATGATTTTTATTGGTATGTTTTTGTCTTTTTAGCTTTAACAAAAACTGCTTAATCATTAATGATATTGTTATTTTACTGCTTTTTCTAGTTGTGTCTGAGGTAGGTTTGACTTATATTGTAATGTTCGGTTTTGGTCAAGGTCTCCTTTTCCAACTGCACAAGACAAAACCAAAACAAAAGTAAGTTCCCAAGTTCTGACATCACTCCATCTCATTCATCGACAGCTTTTGAAGTGCGTTTAACATTTCCAGGTTTCAGGAGCTCGCAATAGCCCGGATATTTTTTTGTAGTGCTTTTGGACATGGCGTAGTTTGTCTAAAGATCGGATTTTTAACTTAAACTTCTTTGTTGGCAATGGACTTGAAGAAGGATAACTTTGTGAGGTAAGTTTCAGCTCGTAGTGCCTGATCTTCGTTTTGGCCTTTTGTTTCTTTCCATGGAAAGTTGACCGGAAAGCTTTTATTGTGGGAGTTGTGCAATGTTTTTTCTTGGCTCTTTTTTTTTTTTTTTTGCGCTTGAATTGCCATCTTTTGAGGTTGTGGAAATTGTTTTATTTGGAAGAAGAAGGAATGAGAGGATCTCTGGGCCAGGGGGTTGGTGATATTTAACCGTTTTTTTTGCTGGAAAAAAGTTTCTGGGTTTTCTTAATTTTTGTCTTTTTGTGTCTACAAGACCAGATAGTTTAGCAATTGTACTGATGGATGTGTAAAAAGTTGGAACCTTAGTTTAGCAATTGTACTGATGGACGTGTAAAAAGATCGAACCTTTAGTGATTTGATTTCTATGAAAAGGAGCACTTCTAAGCAAGCGGGTGCCGAACTGAAATCTCGCCTTCGAGTTGCTCGGAAATTGGGAACAGCATCAACGATGAAGGATGATATGCTTCCCTTGAAATGTAACTAAGTAATTGTATGTTGAAACCAATGTTGCGGGATCTATTTAAGATTCTCCTTAATTCCCAAAATATAGTTTTTATGGTTTCCTTGATTCCAAAATTTGCAATGATATTGATCATCAAAGTCCTGGACTCCTTGATAGTCACGAGACCTCTTTTTTTTTTTTTCAATGTTTTGTTTAAAACCATGTTGGACTGCTGGATTAAGCATGAAGTTACTCTTCATCATGTTTCTCATTCATTTACCTAAAGCAGTACATCAATGTATATTATTTCTTCTTATCGTTAGAAATTCTTATGTGGACAATCCTGGGTGTTTTAACAAGGTCTGTTGTTTGGATTTGTAGGTTTTACTTTGATGGTAAACACCATAAGGCAAGTCTCTGGGGAAAAAGTGACCAAATACATGCTGAGAACTCATCTCCCATGGATAAGGTTTCAACTTCATTGCTGAGAGCAGAAAATGGGATGGATGAGAGTAAACATAGACTATCTGAAACTTGCAAAGTTGGTAAACCAAAGACTCTTTCAGAGTATAATGGATCGTGGTTTCAGAGAATACTTGATCCAGGAAGTGATATTGTGCTGCGGTGGAACAAGATCTTTCTTGTTACCTGTTTGATGGCGCTTTTTGTTGATCCTCTGTATTTTTACTTGCCTACTATAGGAGGGGATGCTAACACGTCATGCGTAGATACAGACTTCAGATTGCGAATTGTAGTTACCTTTTTCCGTACTATTGCAGATCTCTTTTACTTCTTACATGTGTTTATAAAATTTAGAACAGCTTATATTGCACCAAGCTCCCGTGTGTTTGGAAGGGGTGAACTTGTGATGGACCCAAAGAAGATTGCTCGGAGGTACTTTAAAACTGACTTCTTTATTGATTTCATTGCCACTCTGCCTCTTCCTCAGGTACATTTCTTCAACTCGATGATGGTACAACACAAAATTCACACCCTTTCAATATGAATCTTTGAATTATCTGGCCAATGTAAAGAATTCACAGTTACTTCTTATTACTTACAGATAGTCATCTGGTTGATCATACCGGCAGCAAAAACTTCTGGGTCTGACCACAACAACAATGCTCTTGCTTTGATTGTTCTGATTCAATATATCCCCAGATTGTATCTGATTTTTCCATTGAGCACTCAAATTGTGAAGGCAACTGGAGTGGTGACTAAGACAGCTTGGGCAGGGGCTGCATACAATTTGCTTCTATACATGTTGGCTAGTCATGTACGCTTTTTTGTTAGGCCTTTCCTGTTGTCGACCAGCTGCTTGTTCTGGTGCAAGAAGTTAAAAAGTTTCCTCTTTTCTCTTAATGCAGGTTTTGGGTGCAGCGTGGTATTTGCTATCACTTGATAGGTATGCATCTTGTTGGAAATCAGCATGTAGAAAAGAGAAGGATCGACTCATATGTCTCCCAAAATATCTAGATTGTGATGCTTTTGATCATGATGATCGGAAGATGTGGGCAAACAGTACCAGTGTTTTCAGCAACTGCAACCCCAACAACAATATCACTTTTGACTATGGCATATTTGAACTTGCAATGACAAAAAATGTCGTCTCCTCCAAGTTTCTTGAGAAGTATTTCTATTGCTTGTGGTGGGGTCTACAACAGCTAAGGTATTTTTTGACTTCCAATCAATAGAATCATCAATCCTTAAGATTGGCTTCCTCTATTGTTGTATTCTTTTTCTTTTTTTTTAGTCCATGTTGTGAAGTTAACAAAAATATTGTAGCTGTAACCAGATGCCATCAATTACTATTCTTTGATGGTAAGGTCGTCTTGGAATTCTACATCATAACAAATAGGAGTTATTATACTCTTTTTATCTTTTTCCTAGTTGTAGAGGAGTTATTATTATTCATGGATTTCCATTGAATTCTTGATGAAAGAACAAAAAAGATGAAATCTACAACGAGTTGAACCCAACATGTAGTTCAACTGGTTGAATTCATACTTCTCTGAGCATTAGGACACCTACAACTCTTTCATTGTTGACAGCATATGTGCAATCTTTTTGCTTAAGAAATTTGGAGAAAGAGTTTTTGGTGACATCTAATTATGGCTAACAGCTGATATCTTTTGCTACCTTAATTTCAGTTCATATGGGCAGACTTTGGCAACCAGCACATACATCGAGGAGACATTATTTGCAATACTCATTTGCATCTTGGGTCTGGTCCTGTTTGCTCATTTGATTGGAAATATGCAGGTATTTTCCAATTTAGTCAGCTGAGAACCAAAGGGGAATCTATATCCTTGCTTTTGTTTTTTGTTGAAAGAAGAATGATTTTCATATAAAGCTTGAGGCTTTTAAAAGATTACAAATTTTTTTGGTAGACATACCTTCAATCTCTTACTGTGAGACTTGAGGAATGGAGGCTTAAGAGAAGGGACACAGAGGAGTGGATGAGACATCGCCAACTTCCTGAAGAACTCAGAAATCGAGTTAGACGATTTGATCAGTATAAGTGGGTTGCTACTCGTGGAGTTGATGAGGAATCTATACTACTTGGCTTGCCCGCTGATCTTCGCCGTGATATTCAACGCCACCTTTGTTTGGACCTTGTCCGACGTGTATGTATCTACTGTTATATGCAACTTTTTCTTGTTACTTAAGGAAACCCTTGAAAATTTTAGATTTATGCAATTAGTAAACACTACCAAATTGAACTTAAGAGGCTTAATTATACAAACATCTTAAGGACTTCTTGATAAACTTGCAGTCTCAACTATTTCTAGGAATATAACCAAACCATGATTGTTATTACAATTAAAGACTTTTTCTCCTGTCTAAGCTGTCTGACGAGCTTTTCACTTCTGTAGTATTTTGAATCAGATATTTCTTGTTAGTCTATAGCCAGGAGTTGGAACTCGTCATTACTTTGTTTTAGTATTTCCATCAAACTTGATCTAACTCCTTTGCTTCCATGAGATACAGGCTCTTGACCCTCCTCATAACCCTCTGGCTTTCTTATGCAGGTACCCTTCTTTTCACAAATGGATGATCAGCTACTTGATGCAATATGTGAGCGTATAGTATCTTCTCTGAGCACTGCAGGTACTTACATTGTTCGTGAGGGTGACCCGGTAACCAAAATGTTATTTATAATAAGAGGCAGATTAGACAGTTCTACTACAAATGGAGGCCGTACTGGTTTCTTCAACACCATTACATTGAAACCTGGAGACTTTTGTGGGGAGGAGCTATTGGCATGGGCTTTACATCCAAAATCCTCTCTCAACCTGCCTTCTTCAACTAGAACAGTCAAGGCTTTGAATGAAGTTGAAGCTTTCGCATTGAGAGCTGAAGATCTCAAATTTGTCGCGAACCAATTCAGACGCCTCCACAGTAAAAAACTGCAGCATACTTTCCGCTATCACTCCCACCATTGGAGGACATGGGCAGCCTGCTTCATACAGGCTGCTTGGAGGCGGCATAAGAAAAGGACAATAGAGCATAGTCTCACCAAGTCAGAATCTTTTCCATACGCGGACAGTGAGGCTGATGAAAGAAGGGGACAGGAAACTTCAGATGGTTCCAGTCATTCTCACACAAAAATAAATCTTGGGGTGACAATACTAGCATCAAGGTTTGCTGCAAACACAAGGAGAGGAGCTCAAAAAATCAAAGATATGGAGATGCCAAAGTTACAAAAGCCTGAGGATCCTGACTTTTCTGTTGATGATGACTAACTTATTTTTAATCAGGATAGGGTATGTGCTACTACAAAACTTCTATCTACATTGGATCAATTCCGTGTTCTTATTAGAAAACCTTCTCAGCGATCTAGAAATACTAACAATTGATCTCATTTAACTATAGGCAAAGAGCCTAACGGGGAAAAGAGATGGTTTGGTTATATATTATGTGCAATAGTATTTTCCAAAGCTGTATCTTGTGTACTAACCCGCATCAGAATTCAGTTCAGTAGACCATTTGAACTATGATCGATGGATCGTTTATCTGTCAATTTATCTCATTCAAGTTAGGATTTCAAATTAAGAGGAGGACGACCCGATGCTAAGTGATCAGAAATGAGGGATGTTTTTCTTCGATAACAGTGCCTCAGTTCCAGATTTTATATTACATATAAAACACGACCTAAGGGACTGATAACACTATAATGAGGAGGTGCCAAATACAGCAAGAATAAAGGTTGCCAGCTTCCCACTTCCGAATGTAACGAGTCCTGAATTGACACAAATGGATTTTGGAGTCATCTTCAATACAGCAGTATGTACAAGCCACAGCCTAAATATACCAGACAAGGTAAAATTACACAATAAGCATCGAAAGCTGGTTATAGCCATGCACTCAAAATATTGAAGCCTATCTCCATCGAATAACCACGGGTTCAGGGGTTCAGGGTCAGTACTTGTCTAGGTCATAGAACTCTATATTCTTGTACTTTTGGGAGATTATTTCTGCTTGAACTTTTCTTGCAGTGTCTGTTGCACAACCAACAAGAATAAGGACAGAAGTGCCAGCGAATCCTCGAAATGCAGTCAAGTGTGTGGTTTGTTCAATAACAGCAGGACCAGCTGCCAGGATAGCCAAAAATCCTGAACCTAGAACAGATATCCGACTAAGAACCTAAAATATAACCAAGGAAATGTGAGTAAAGTATAGCAATGATGTCAAACATGTGATGATTTTTTATGCTGGAACTTGATACTATGAATAATTCTACATGGAACTTGAAGATGAAGACTAACAATACCAATGATTGGGCAGAAAAAGGAAGAGACTACTTTACCGTTTTAAGAAATGCGGCCGTACTTTTACCCGGTCGGACTAATGGAATTGATGCACCTTGCCGCTTCAACTGTTCACTCACATCATCGGGATCCAATTGTAGAAAGGTGTAGTAATAATTGAAGAAGGCGATTAATAAGATATTGGTAGGAAGATAAAACGAACCTGCATATGTCCTACCTCGTTATGGAACTCTTCAAATAGCAAAAGTATGCAGCCAAATGCAAACTGTTGACAGAATAAACTGACAATGAATTCTTTATTACCACTCTCTTTTCTCTCAATTCCATCTTGACTCATTTTCCAAAATTTCAGTCAATTCTGTAGATTATGCCATGGCAATTCTACCAATGAAACTGGGCTGAAGGATGAATCAAGCAATTATTCATTCCCTTACCAAATATGACCCATGAATATATCCCCTAATAATGGAGACAACGAAACTAGAGGACAGAAAGAGACTAGCCTGGTAACCTTATAATGGATAGTATTGGGTACCGAGCATAGCTGATGCTCAACAGTTAACAAATTTATGCAGTAAGACAATGCCTAAAATTAGCTCCAAAGAAAATTAATTTGTAAATGATAAAACGTTTTAGAATTTATTTTATTTATCAATGGATGCAACCGGTAGAGAATTCTCACCTCCTGGGTTAAGAGCCAATGCAGCCTTCTTCAAAGCAGATATTCCAGTGAACCGAGCAAGAGTGCCAGGAAGAGCCAATGTTGATGTAGAAAATATTATTGGCATCACTCCTGAACTATTTACCTGTCCAATTTAATATTGTAAGAAAAATAAAATGACAGTAATTAAATGTCTGGTAAGCTACAAGCAAATATAATTTCATATACCATACAATGACAACAAAAATTCCAAACAAGATATTTATTTTATAACACCCTTACGACTTGTATTCAAGGAAATGGCATAACAGAGCACTCAAAAGATGTATTGGTGACAAATAATGTTTAAACACATTAAAGATTTTGAACTCTTAGGATTTGAAGAGAAACAATAGCAAGATTCTGGGAATGCAAACCTTGAAGGGCAGGTAAGCAGATTTTTCAAGCCCACCACTTCTGCTAGCATATCTTGAGGCATAATTTAGTGGAATCTTTCTCTCTGCTTCCTGAAATACAATAAGTTACAACATTTCTTTTCGTTCAAATGCGCAGGTTCTGGGGCTAAACAAGAAACAATTACCTGAACATACACAATGCCAAGGACTAACAAGAAGAATGAGATAAGGATGGTAACAAGTCCAACATAGTTACCATCCTGATATGCCTGTGCCACTGTCCGACCGAGAGATGCGGGTAAGTAAGAGATAATGCTCGTGAATATCAAAAGTGATGTTCCATTTCCGAGTTTTAGATCAGAAATTCGTTCCCCGATGTATGTTGTAAATACAGATCCAAGTGTCAACAAAGTTACAGATGACAGAACCCACTCTGTGCTGAAGTCATTGACATATGGACGAAGATAAAGAACCTGGCCAATTGCCTGCCATAAGAAGTAAAATAGTCAAAGATGCAGCCAAAAGAGAGCTCAATGTTCCAACGTTACAAATGCACTATTAGTGAAAGATTTGCCTGAATGGGATGGCTAAGCTCACTGCTCACTTTCTCAGAATCTCTTAACATGTAACATGAACAACGTTACTATCTAACAACCCAAATGGAATCCAATCAAGTTGAGGTGTCTTTGTTCAAGAAAGTTAACTTGATATTAAACTGAAATAGATTGAGTAGCTCACAACATGTACAAAACCAGTGAGTAGCTCACCTGCACTATTGCAAACCCAACTGATGCATAGCGAGTATACTGAAGAATCTTTTTCCTTCCTGCCTCACCCTCTCTTTTCTGAAGATCTTGCAATTTAGGATAAATTTGGGCAAGAAGTTGAAAAACAATCTGAGCATTGATAAAGGGAACAATACCAAGAGAGCATATCCCAAGTCTACCAATGCCTCCTCCAGAAAATGAATCCAAAGTGCTTAATAAGCTATTCTGATCCAAGTTTCCAGCAAAAGCCTCACGATTTACCCCTCCGAGGGGTATGTATATTCCAAGACGGGATAAAGCCAAGAACCCCAGAAGCTTGAGAAACTTCCCTGGAAGTGGACCTTTAAAGAAATCCCCAAAATCAATGGAACTGTCCTCAATTGCAGCTGTAAGTGTGAAAACATTCTGTTTAATGCTAAGAGCTGAAATTCCAATTGCAACAAGTTAAAGCTAGACAATCAAACCAGAATTGCACCTGCAACTCCCCGAGCTGAAGATTTATCCCTTTTTGTACTTGAGTTGCTGTCAAGTATTGGTGACAAGAAAGCTAGAACACCATCCCAAGCAGTATTTAGACAAGAATGTGCATCTGAACTAATACCCAGTGGATCAAAAACTGAGCCCTCAAAACTGAGAAGAACAAAAGTCAGCCAGGGATAATATTGATGCCATTGCAAAGTAAGAAGGCATCTGCAAACTTTATGTAGGAAGAAACAGCATTGATTGCATCATCTGATCATAAAAATATAATACTAAGGCTTCAACATCCTAAAAACTTATTCATGGCCCTTAAAAAGCAAAACAAAGTAGAATAACCAATTTTACATCAGGTAAGCTGATGGAAATTCAATTTCTGAATTTGTCTCTTAGCCGGAACAAAGCTATATGATAGCATCCAATTTTTCCGACAAAGTTCATGAGTTGGAGATAAGTGGACTTAGGGTTATGAAAATCCATGCGCAGCAACTGGTCATATTGTATGTGCCAATTGGGACTCAACGGAGCCATTTACCAAATAACATCACATGCATTTATTGGGGCTGCAGTGTATAGCAAACCTATGGAACTTGAGGAATGATGGAATACAGCAAAATATGCAACATTTGATTTGAATGAGTCTTGAGAGGATATATCACAATAAGTTCAGTTATGCCTAGTTACTTAAAAATAAGAATTACAGGACATATCTGGTGTGAAGCTAAATAAAAGTTGGACCTGGTATGAGGGAGCCTAGAGGAGATTATCAAATAACTCTACATCACGGTGATGAGTTTATATTTGATATTTATTGTCTTGTACAACAACAATCAGCAATTTCAAAGTGCAAAAAGAAAAATCTTTTCTTGAGGGAAGTAAGCCTGATAATTTTGAGAGCATGTTCTCCATCAATATGAATCAAAAGCTCAAAGGGATTAAGCAATGATAATTTATAAAACTATCCCTAAAAATAGCACTTCTGATCCCATTAACAAAATTCTAAAAACATTTTGCTTACAAACTCCATTTTTGCAAATTACTATGGTCCTAAATTCATCTATTTGAATAAATAATCCAGACATTAATCGTGCAAGAATTCCTATGGTAAATACTGATAGCAAGCAACAATTTTCCAAGAGGAAGAAAGAAAAACAAGCACTTTACAAACGGTTAACCTTATAGCAAAACGAAAGCCTATATAATGCAACAACTCTAGGGAAAGAACCAACAGAGACGGCTCAGAGAGGTCCACAATTCACATAGTAATCACTATTAGAGAAAGAAGAGACTAGAAATTGAAAATTCTGAAAAGGGTTATTGCATAATTACCCATTGGAGTTAGGAGCCGTGTTCCATGGCTTAGTAGTGGCAGTAGTTTTAATTTGGGGAGACGAAGCAGCTCTGCAGGGTAAGGTTTTAAGCCGATAAGAGGGTCTGCTAAAAATGTGATTGGAAGTTGGTGATGAAGAAGAGTGATTGAAGGAAGACACGGAAGAGCAGAAGCAAGTAGCTGCAGCTTCTTTCACAGTTATCAACATTATCTCTTCCAAGTCAGTGAACTACCACTCCAAATACAGGAACACAGTTCTCGTACACATGAGGCTTGGTCAAAACTCGTAAGTACTTTCAGATTCGGAGTTTATTTTATTATATTTTATTCTCTTGTGATATAAAGGGATAGTTCTTTATTCTCTTAATTTTTGATTAACAAATAACCAAAAAATACAATTAATTAAACATTTCTTACACGAGGATTTAACTAATTTTTAAATTTAAATCAAACTATTAAATTTTAATTTAAAACAATAATTTATTATAATTAACTTAAATTATTAATTTAAAGTATTAATTTAAATTAAATTAATGTAATTTAAGTAAAGTATAAAAATTAAGTTAAGTTATCATATTAATAATATTTATTATCATTTTAAACTTAAATTTAGAAGAAGCGTTATTTTTTGAAAATTAAAATAATCTTTAAAAAATTTAGGAATTTTTAAAAATTAAGTATTTTTTTAAAATACATGTGAAGTATTTTTTAAAACTCTTTATATTATTTAATATTAGAAAATATGGACTATAAGATATTTGGTCTTTTCTTAGGCCTTTTTAGTTCCAAGATGGACTTAATCTGAAGTGGGTTAGATAGCTCAAGTACTTTTGGGTTAGGCCTTTGAAGCAAGCTGTAGGCCCGATGAACACCTCATGGATTTGGTCTCTCTTAGGGACGAAACTTGTAAAAATGAAACCAAACCCCACATATTAGGAAATCTGTCTCTAGGTCTAGGGTGGGTGGTGACGTGTGATATTATATTAGAGCCAAACTGGGTCATTTTCTTCTTCTTCTTCTTAGATCGGGGCAACTTGTCCAAAGTAAACGAAAAGCTTCAATCGTATTTTGGTCTGGTGGTAAAGGCTGGCATTAGATCCCTATCAAAACATAGAGAAGACAAAACATATACAGCTCAATGCCATCAAATGGATCCTACATGTACCATACTTTATAGGTTCACAAGATCTTAGCTCTCAACTTACAAGGAAACATATATATATATATTAGAAATATAAAAAGACATTCATTTTTTTTAATTTCTTAACGTATAAAAAAAGTTCATATCCTTATTCAATGACGCATCCCTTTCTCAAATCTCTCAAATGCCACTTTTAGACTCACGAGTCACCAAGGGTACAAATGGCTAAAGGAAGTTGTTCACTACATTACCATCTTTTGTCTTGGGTTTTAGCTTTTTGCTTCTTTGTCTCCTACCCTAAAAGCACTGTCCAACTTTTTTATCCACCTCTCTACTTTTCATGATGAGGAATGGTTGAGATCTCTACTTCAGTGTTGGTATTTTATAATGCATGAGGCGTTATCCTCACACCTTTTCAAGAGAATAGGATATCCATGGCTTTAAAAAGTAGACATCAAATTGAGGGAGTTTTATAATACTAGCCTGAAGAGTAGGCATCCCATAAATAAAAAAATAGAATTTTAAATTAAAACATAAAATATATTTTTAACAGATAATCTATATATAAAGTGGTCAAAAGTTCTCGAAGACTAATTATCAAGTCAATCAATTAGTGAAAGTAATCCCAAATGACTTGAGGCAAAGGAAAGTTGATTTGATTTGATTTGATTAAAATAACAAACATGATTTTATGATTTATATAATAAGAGGGAGCAGACAAGCATGGTGCTCTGGAGCTAATTAAAAGCATGCATATCTACTAAAAAGATGAGAAAGAAGGCATCTTCTGGTTTGTCATCTACTTGCTTCATGCATGTCACTCAACCACAACACCTTACATTCTGCTTATATTGTTGTTTAATGATTAAATAATTAATTAAGAATCCATCACTTTATGTTCTTGTCGTCATCTATTGCAAGAAAATGTAACAAATAAGCAAGAAGACATCACTTGACCTTTTTCTGTTGGAAGTTATGAGCAATGCTGGCTCAAACGATTACCAAACCCTTATCGTAAATAATAAAGGAATCTAAAGAAAACGTAAGAGTTCAGATGTCAGCTTCTACTTTTTAAAAGCAGTGGAAGGAAGACTTTGATGGTTTTCTTCAAAGACAATCTTTTTCTTTTTGAAGGGTTTAGGTACACCCAAGTCGGGACCTACACCATATTTTGTTGCGAGAGACATATATAGTTGTAGAGGTTGGATCCAAGTAGGCAGTAGTTTTTTCCATTAATATAGTAATAATTATTTTTTTAATCAACCTTATTTTAACCTTTTAATTTTATTTAATCTTTTATATTAATTTCATAACAGTCCATTACCAATCCCCCGAAACCTTTGGGGAAACTTGCCGAACGTTCATAGATAAGGGGTTGGGTGGTCCAATCAATGGGTCCGCACCTTCTGAGCCGATCCCTCACTCGGGTTCCAGCCGAAAAGCCGACACTCGTGCTCAATGAACAGCACCACCCTGTATTTCCTAGAACCGAATGAAGAATTTGCAATCATATGTATATTGTGTAGATAAATTACTTAAGGAAATAACAATTTGAAGCTAAATGATAAAGTGAACGAATATATTTAAATTACTTAACAAAATAATAATTTAAAGCCAAATAATGAGTTTGTAATTATTTGTCAAATTTTTTTTTAAAGATATGAACATGGAATCAAGTGGAATCCTACACCGCGTGTTATGCATACGAATCTATGAAGATGTGTTTATTATTTGTCTTTATCAATCCAAGTCCGTGACTAACCCTACTCTGTGGAATAGAACTCAAGGGGTTTCCATCGGCACCTGATCTTGATTCGACAATAAATTCCATGCAATTTGATTTCTAGTTGGGAGAATAGGGTCACCAAAACCTGGTTTGATTACGATTTTGTATTATTAAATGTAACAATAAATGTCACCATATGGCAAGTGACACATTTCACTTTCTTAATCAAGCTACAACTATCAGCCAATCTTAATTTTACTACTACTTATAATTTTTAATAATTAGTAACTGAAATAGAAAATTTGGCAACTGGGTTTTCGCTCTATATATTTAAACGTAAATAGGATGAGTATAAAAACAACTTCATGAATAAAAGCTAGAGGGAGTGGAGTGTTCATGCATGGAGATAAGAGACAGAAAAAGAAGAGACCTTGTCCCTTAATCGATGAAAATATCGGAGCAGAAGAGTCAAAGATCTCTTGAACGCATAGTACTCAACAAGACCGACCAATCGTACAAGAAATTTAATGAAATCGTCGAGAAATGCATGCGTGAGACCTATTTGCTTTTGCGTCCGTGTCCTTGTGAGCTTAAATGTAGTGGTTGGAGATATTTGTATGCCTGAAGGATCCAGAAGTTGCCGGTTTAATGCCATGGTAAGAGGAAAAACATGAATCAATCGACTTTCTTTACAACATACGATCATCACCATAATTGGTGTATCAGAAATTATAACTTGATCAAAATTGAAATTGTATGTGTGTGATAAGTAGGGGTGAAATGTCAACAAACATACTCTTCACCAGTACATGAGCAAGTGTAGATACGGCTTTCCTCCGGTGCAGGAATTATGTGGAAATCAACAGTAGTTTTGAGGTCATTTTAACAAATCAAGGGCTTTATTAAAATTGACATTACAACTAACAAGCGAAATTTGAAAAAATACAATAATATGTAACTTTATTTTTAATTTATATATATATATATATTGTATAACAAATTAAATAATGGGTAGACAGTGGCTAATTAAATATAATATCAGATAATTTAAATTTTTGAACATTGGATACTAAGATCCTGAAAATTCCTATTTTAAATCAGGCTTTAAAATAAATTATCACCTGTACGGATATTAAAGGAAATAATTATAGCAAAAGATGCAATTGTAAAGTTCCATAGCTTTTTTCTCAACATGTGATACCACCTTTGTCTGTTTTCTTTTGGCAGAACCAGAAAGTGATCGAGTACTTTCCTCTCGAGTTCATTCTCTTCATTTCAATATATAATTCTCATGAGATAGAGGGCAGTTAATATTATATATAGTTGAAAATGTGGCCTTCAAGTAAACTTGAAGAACAATTTCTGAGCAAAATTTAAAAGAAAAAAAAGTTCAGGCACTGACTTGCTTGTTGACGTTTAGCTATTGGTTTTTACTTTCTATATTCAACTTCTATATCGTAACACTGTGTTGAGGAAGCTTAATAAATTCTTCTGCAAGTATACCGTCCACATTTGGCAACTATATATGGGCGCCGTTTCATGTGTATCACGTGGATTAGGTCGTTTTATCTACGTAACGAATAAACATTTCAGTGGTCTAATGGTTTGATATTGCTAGCTCATGCCAATCTGGTCTTGGTCCACTACGAGATGGTATACAGATAGAGAAAGTATACACTAAGAAAAGGTGGGTTTGTTTTGTTTGTATGTAAAAAAGGTTGTTAAGATAAGTGTAAAGAAGCTGAGCTCCTTCGACCTTTACACCTTTATACTCGTTTTGTCTTCATTCTTGTGTCATTTCCAACCTTTCATCGTTGGAACCATAACCCAACCACTCCACTCTTTTGATCTATAGTTTTATCTTGAAGAGTTCTCAATCTTTCGCATGCCAATTGTTATCTGGAAGTGACGTTATTTCTTGTTGCTATCCCAAGTTCTATGAATCTTCTGTTCTTTCTTTAATTTTTCTGTTGATTTTATTCACGTAGGACTGACTAATTTCCCACTTCAACTTCAGAGAAAGCTGAGGAAACTCAAAGCAGGACAGCTCTTTTTTTCTTTTTTTGTAAAGAATTTATATGCCGCCAATAATAATGTCTCCAAAAATCCAATTGTAGACTTTCTCACCGCACGAGACAAACATATGCACATCGGTTATGTATACCTATTTGCTCTGATTCTAGCTAAACAAGAGAAAATTAAAAAAAAAAGATATATAAAAGAAGAACACACCCTTTTGCATGTTAAATCCTCACCTTCTTGTGTTGATAAATCTTTATACAATGATGATACTTCAATATTTCTTATCAAAACAAGAGATGTTCAATGCTATTGATTAATCTAAATGAATTTCTCAATCTTCTTTCTTTTCAGAAAATCCTAGAGCAACTTGGTGACTGATATCTATTTTTTATATGCAAACTTTTGACTTTTCAGCAAGAAAGATAGTTACGGAAGAGCAGACCCAATAAATGAGAACACATGCATGGTTTTGAGTGAATCAAAGGAAAAAACCCTCATTTATTTTTGATGTAGCCATGGATGGAACATCTGTCTTCTCATGGTTTTGGCCTCTGCCCTTGATGGTGATCTACACAGCCCTTCTCTTTGAAATTTGTCCTTATAACAAGATTGTGATATTGTTTGGCATTTAGTGAATGTGTCCTTGCCATTAAGTAGAAAATGCCCTTTCAGTACAATTATGGCAATAGACTATGAATGGATCACCCTTCAACTATCAAATTGTAAATCAACGACTCCACTTGTTGGACGTTGAATTTATTATCCGACTACCAACAAACCAATCGCCCATATTTGCCAATTGCCAATTACTGGTCTGTTACCTCGAAGTTCAAACATGTAAGTTTCTCTCTCTTTTTCTTTCACTCTTGGATTGATGTAGACATTAAATTAATTGACTTCGCAAATATATTTCAATAATCTTTACTGTCCAAGTTCATGTGACCTTATTCTCACATTTATTGCATTAACTATAGAGAGCCGAATCTTTGGGTTAACAATAACAAAAGGGACGTGATCCTCTGTACCCCTTATCCTGTACCAACCTTGTGTCAACTTGGCACAGGGTTGGTACTTAGCACAGGGTTAGTACAGGATAAGAGATACAGAAGATTTGAGGGGTAACAAAATGTTGTATGATTAAACGAATGGAACACATGCAAGGCTTGGATTAAGATGTAATCTTAATTATGGTTTCTGTCGTCTTCTTCAATTTCCTGATTGTCGACTTCGAGAAAGGAAACATTGTTTTTATTTGGGGGGGTGAAGTTACTACACTACATTGGAACTTGATATTATATCATTCTCATTATCGGCATTCTTGCCGTTTCAAACTCCCTATGGACAATTAAGTGACAAGCACTACTCTATACTTGTGTAACACACATCTCTTATAAGTCAAAATTATTTAAAAAAACATTAAATTACATCAATCAATTTCACGTATTCTAAATTTTATAAAGAAGGGTAAAACAAAAATTCTCAATATGACTGATTTAGTTCATGGCACAAATTTTACTTAGAGGAGACAAGTAGACGGTGAATTGAAGAAAATGCTATACATGAGGATTGCGGAAATTGGGCAAGTGTCATTATTAAATCTTTCTTCTTCCCAACAACATTAAACAATTCTAACTCATTGTTTCTGTTAATTTAACTAGAAGTTCGAGCTTCCAACTTCTCTCTTGTCTCATTCGTGGTTTCTTCTTCTTGAGACACGAGCCACGTGGTGGTTAGTGATTCTGTTACATTTTACTTCTCCTGCTTTTGTGTGCTTGGGTGGTCCTTGTCAACACAAACGATTTCTTCCATTTTCACGATTAATTGGAACGTGTATTGCATTAGACTACACGAGCAAGGCTCTGATATCTTCTTCTTCACAAGGTGGTAAAAATGCTTTTCGTCGAAGAGCATAACCAAAAGTCAGTTCATGAATCAGACTGCATGTGTTTCGATACATTTTACGTAAACCAAATTCATATTGCCATGTCAATGCCGTAAACAAAACCGACTATACTTCTCATCACGTAGCCAAAAAAGATATTTGTGAGAATATGAAGTCTCAGTTTTATTGATCACTGTTCCCATGTAATAATTAAATTAATATTTCAATATCAGCAGTACCATGAACTATGTAACAAGCACATATTAGGAAAAAAAATTAAACAATGAAGAAGAAGTTGCGATAATGCCTGTTTTTATAAGAAAGGTTCATTAATCTATCAACATCTCCTCTCTTAACTATTCTGTTCTTTTTCATTCTATGTTTTTTCTTTCTTTTTTTTCACTTATCTTTTTGCCTTGCTTTCATTTTACCCTCTCAACCGTCCTCCTCTTCTTTCCTGTCCAAGAGCAGTTGAAGATATTTACATCTCCATCCACAGGAAATGAAGAATTACCAAGTAAAAACCTCTAACAGTGCTTCCTGATGGATTCCTGTCTGCAACACCTAAAACCCATCAACCACTACTCTGATACTACTTGACAGAAAACTTCGGAGATTCCTATCGGAATCCCTGTCGAGTTCAAGTCGAACAACCATGGATTCCTGGAGGGACGTCGGTAACCGTAATTTTAGCTGTTGAAAGTTTGGAACCAATTCCTTGTCTATCCATTCTTGCAAATCCGTTCTGCCTGACCATAAGCCACCTATGATTTTCTCGAGTGCATCTTCGTGTATTTCAATTGGAATCCTGTCGCTGAAGATGGCGGAGAACCTTTTAGTGATAGATTTGGAGATGTCGCTTTTAAAGAGTCCAAAATCCACTGGTTTGAAGACAATTTCATCATCTACGGAATTCAGCAGCTCACGAGATGCTGTTGAAGGTGCAGGAGTTAGGAGTCTCTTATGAATGAGATGCTCATCTTCATGATCAAATGTGAGATCGCTCGAATTTCTAGAGCCATCAGCTTTATCTTCTTCAGCATCAGCAGCTTCATTCAGATCGAATGATAGCGCTGAACCTGCATCCTTTCTCGGCTTTGAGGACCTCTCTTCATCATGCTGCCAATTGGCTCGGCGTTTTGCTGATTTCTCACAAAGAGATAGACTTAGTTTCCAGCCTCCACTTACCAAACTAGCGAGTTTCTTTTCATCAAGTGATACACCGTTTGATAAGAATTTGAGATTGTCTGGCAACCAACTTGCAGTTAAAATAAAAATAACATTCCCAATACTGATTTCACGGCCATGGGAATCAGCAAGTCGACCTCTTTCCATTGCTCGCTTTATGTTTCCTCGAAGAACTACATCCGCTTCATCAATGTCTTCCAACACGATTACAGATAAGGGATTCCTCCTGACGGCCTCTGCTATACGATCCAGTGCTGTTTTACCACGGAAGTTTACATCAGATTCGCCATCCTCCCGCCTTGCTCCAAGAGAAACTATTATTGGATTGGCCCCACACACTAGCTCTGAAAGAGCAGATGCTAACTTCTTCTTGCCAAACCTGTCCGGACCTGTGAACAATAGCCAGATGTCACCCCTTGATCCAGCACCGCGCTGTTTCCCGTTCCCCAATTTGCATTGAGTCACAGTTGTAGCCAATGCAGATGCTGCATCCTGCTGCCACCATACCTTCTCAATAAGACCCTTGAATAGCTTCTTGAATGAGTCAGCATCAACTGAGCTTAACGGTTTGTCACTCTGTAATTCATACAATTTATTCTGCGGTTCAGAATTAACACAGCCCAACAAGTCTTTAGTGAGCTTCTCGTGGATTTTCTCTGGACTGTTTTCAGTCACCTTTGGCCTTCCAAGCGCAAGATCTGTCCTCACAGGGCTTCCAGGTGGTGTACCAGTCTGTCCAGCTGGTTGGCTGGACAAAAGATTCGGGTTCAATTGTAAAGGTCCGCCAAGATTTTTATTCAAACTCAATTTAGGCTGGCAAGGTTGACGAGCAAGCAAGGTTGGATTGTATAAGCCCGTCATTGAGAAAGCTGGTTGAGCAGTTCTCTCAGAGCCAAGACTTGACTGATGATGACCAGGATGAATCCGCAAGCATGTATCTTGCCATTTCTTTTGTAGTTCTAAGCTCTTGTGCTTCAAGAACATTTCTTGATCGTTAATCTGCATAAATGCACAATGATATCATAAATCAGCTCTTGAATAAAAACAAAAAACACTTGCTCCAGCAAATGAGATCATCGATCATGGAGATATAGTTTTAGTTCAATTTCTTACCGCAGTCTGATCTTGAATCTTAAGATCACCCTCTTGAGATTTGGCATTTTTCAACCACAGTGGTAAACCTGCCCCTGTTTTTGACTCAGAAGAAGGTTTCTCCAGCTCTTTAGGTACGGCTTTTGCTAACTCTTGCTCATAATTCTGCATGCATTGAGGGCAACAGCGAAATCTTAAAGCAGGATCCAAGTTCTCAGAGAGATGTCTCGTTGCAGCAGTCGTCACAGTTTGGAATCCCTTGAAGGGGGATAAGGACTCAACGGAACTGCTAAGAATTCCATTTGTCCCAAGCCTGGGAATCAAAGAAAGTAAGAGCAGAGGAATCCTATCAAATTCCAAAATTAAGGATAATTAAAGCAAATTTCTAAAGTAAAAGTAATATCTATCATCATATGATCAGCGAATCAGATAAAAATTAAGAAAGACTGATATCTTTTCATTCAACAAACAAGACAGATTCCAGCAATAACTGTGCATGTAAGACAAGAAATTTCCCAAAACTTCAAATTCCGCAAGTTTCGAAGCTGATGAGCAGAACATCATGTATTTAAGAAAGAAATGCATAAGCCAACAAGAGATTGCGCACCTTGGAAACATCCCTGGAAGAGGTGCTCTAGCAGCAATTGGAACAGCCTGCAAATCCCAATCCTTTTCCATAGAAGTATGATAAACTTGGCACCTCAAATACGTCTCACAAGTAGCAGTCCCGATCAACCAAACCCTTCCACCGCTACTACCCTCTCCAAACCTCGTCAAAAGCTTCCCCATCTCTGCCACCGTCGCCCGCCCTGCATCAGACATAAGCTGCTGTCTCTGCTGTTGAATCCCACCAGCAACACCAGCTGGAAAATTCACAGGCTGGTCAACCAGCCACTTCAAATCACCCAAATCAAGAATCACCCCTCCGCAATCCGTATTCCCCATCCGAGCCTCAATCAAACCGGCCAATTCAACAATCTTGATGGGTATTTGAGGCTTATCTACGAACTCTTTCTCCAAATGGATCACTTGAACGTTCTTTAGCACTCCCTCAACTACCTCTTTACTCTCTATGCTCTTCAACACCTCCCTAACCACCATCTCCGGTTCAGATTCCCCAACCAAAACAGGATTTCTCTTCTTAGTCCTCAACAGAATATCAAACACGCGCTTAACCTCAACATTCCTCTGCAGCTCACCAGATTGTGCTGCAGTCCCTTGTTGCAATCTTGGGTTCACATACATATTCCGGTTCATTATTGGAGCAGGCACTGAAACAGCTCCAGGTGTCCGAAATCCCAATCCAATTGTGCTTTGATTAGAAGCAGAAGGACCAGAATTCGACGAAGAATTCAAAGACTGCTCAATTGTGGTCTTAACAGCAGGGCTCGAGAAACTAGCTTCCCTCATAACTCTACTCACACTCGGGTCATCAAGAATCGATATAATAAGCTGCTCAAGTTCCACTTTCACTGCTAACAAAGGCTGTTGTTGCTGTTCAGGACATCCTCTTCGTTGATGAGCCTGAGCTCGCTTCAAAGCCGCCATTAACGCATTAGAGATTGGTGGGTCGTGACCCGGACTAAGGTTCTGTGCAGTGGGGAGACGTTCAAGAGCAACACTGAAACAGAGCTCGAGAGCTCTGCACTGTAAAGGGTGTGAGGAATTGGGGTGAGATTTGATGCAAGCTTGTCGGAGAAACCCCGACGGCGAGGCCAGAAGCGTCGCCGCCACATGGAGTGGCGTGGTTTGACCGTGATTCCGGCGACTAGCTTCGGCGATTGAGTGATTCAGCACGCTTGCGGCTTCTGGGGTTAAGGTCTGCTGGATCGTGCTGAGTCCGGCTCTCATTTCCAACAAAACAAAGTTGCGACCTTTAGTCGTATCCTTTAATGAATGAATCCAAAAACTCTGGTTCTAAGACACCAAAAGGTTTGAGCAAATTGGGTTGGTTTCGGTTTCGTCGTTAAAGTGGATAAGTTGGCAGTATACCAAGGGATGGGGTTCAGAAGCGAGAAACTCAGCGCAGAGTCCGCGAATGCTAACTAGAATTAGAAAATCAACCAGGCAAAACCAAAGAAAGGCCTTTTCTTTCCACTGGATATGAAAACAAACATCAAGAGAAGTAATAGAACTTAGCTTTTTTAAGTCTCTCAAATCCTTCTTCTTTCTATTGGGATCTATCCATCTATCTATCAAAGAGGTCTCTCTCTCTCTCTCTCTCTATTTTCTTCCTCTATTTTTTGTTCTTTCTTTTATCTCCAATCTCTCTTTCAACATTCTGTGTATGTGTCACACAAAAAGGCTAAATACTATAGAAGAATTCAACGCGAAAAGGAAAGATCAGATCCCCTTCCTTCACAAGAACCATCCCATTCTCTCTCTCTTCCTTTTCTCTCTCTACTTTCTTTCCCTATCTGATTCAGTAATCAAATATCCCAAGACAATATTCCCAGCAATGAAAATGGTTAAAATAGTCCAAACTATTAAAGCTTATTTTGAGAAGAGAAAAAAAACACACCGCCTCCTACAAAAAGAAGAAAAGGAAAAAGAATACAGGGTTGGCCTATTACAGAGAATAAACAACAAAACCCCAAGGTGGTCAAGTAAGTAAAAATCAGTTCTTGGGGCCACAGAACACAAAAGGCAAGCATTAGAATATTAAAAATGGATTACGAAAGCTGAGTGAGTGAGAGCGAGATAAAGGACTTGTGGAGAAAAAGGTTCGTAAAGAGTGTAGAATGAGCATGCAGGGATTTCTGGAAATTGCTTTTGCGGGCAGAGGCAATCTGCTCTGCTTTTTGTGTGCCATACAGATACTTTTTCGTTATCTGATGTACTGTAATATTCCTTTCTCTCCATTTTATGCAATTAAAGAGTTTTTTTTCTTCCTCCGCTTCACTTTAAAAGCCTATTCATTAGGTGATGATCGAAATCAAATGGAGTGAAAGTAGTTCCTTTTCATAAGATAGAGAGATTCATTAGTAGTCGTAGTGATTATCGTAAGGTAATTATTACTTTCAGCTTTTTCATCTCACTCTCTTGCCCTTTCACACTACATGTTGACAACCTTTTAGGTCTTTCTCCCTCTTGTTAAGAAGCTGAAACATTGGAACAACCTTTGAGTCCACGCTACCTAGTAGCGCGTTTTCCCACGCTCCATAGAGCTTATAAATTACATTAACATATAATAATTTTCGTATTCCTAATCTTAACCTAAAATTAATTTTTAATTAATTAACATATTTTCTAACTAATATTTTTTGTGTGATCTTCATATGAATACAAATTTATTGTTTATTTTTAATTTTTATAATATTAAATTTAAATATATAATTTATAACCTTTTCTTATTTATTTAATATGTATTTAAAAACATTTTTATCATTAGAAAAGATGATAATTATTAAGAATGATTATTACCCGCTTTAATACCAAAGGAATATTTTAATTCCCTTCTCTCTCCAACTTTTACTTAATTCCTATTTCTATGATGCTATATTTTTTTTCATTTACTTCTATAATTTCCATGTTGAAGGGTAATATTACTTGGTTTTATTATTATGTTTCTACCATATTTTATAAGAATCCATCTATTTAATAAATAAGACTGAAAAAAATTGGATGAATGAATGCTCATAAAATAAGATATAAACAAAATAGTAGGAACAAGAATTTATGATTTGATCAGCTAGCCATAACACTTCATGGTTAGTCATTTTGTAATAAAATTAACAATATTTGATTGTGGATAACCACCTAAAAGTGATGTAGTATATTTCAATAAAATATATGCAATAATTTATACATTATATACTTTAATACATGTAATAAATCTTTTCATAAACTAATATTTCATGAATTAATAATTAAACTAGATCTTAATCAAATAATATCTATATTAGCTAATAAATTTTTGTATTAATACCTTTTTTTCAAATTTGTTTTGCAAACATATATAGTGATTTTAAATTAAACTTTTAAAGATATTATTGACCATATAATTTGATTTCATCATTGACTTTGCTTTTATTTGCATAATAACTCTAAATTCCATTCGATAGAATTGAAATTATAGTCAAATTTTAGCGTCAAAACTTCAATGTTTCTCATTCTTCTTTGTCCAAAATGGTAGCCTAAAATATCAAGACAACAAAATATTAAGAAAACTTTGTCTACAATAGGGATGGCAGTGGGTTTTCAACCCGATTAATATCCGCACTATCCGACCCAATGAATTTAGATATGGGTAGTAAATCGTAAAAACCGATAGATATGGATATGGATATGGGTCGAGTCATAAAGAATGGATATGGATATGGGTAGAGTAAAACCCGAACCATGGATACCCATATTCTACCTATTTTTTATTAACTCTATTTTTTCTATTTTTTCTTCAATATTTATGGTTAAATATAATAAAATATTAAAGTTTTATA
>JAOSBL010000008.1:688634-699824 GCA_027568915.1 Erythroxylum roraimae
GAAGTTATATTTTTATGTGCTATACAACCCGATGGATATCCAAAAACCCGAACAATCCAATGGATTTGGATATGGGTCGTAAATCGTAAAAATCGATGGATATGGATATGGATATAGGTTGAGTCATAAAAAATGGATATGAATATGGGTAGAGTAAAATCCGAACTGAACCCTACCCATTGCCATCTCTAGTCTACAATGATTAGATTCTCAGTAAAAGTGAACATTTTCGTGCCCTTCGACTTCAAGTAAAAGCAGAATATGAATGCGTAGACTATCATCATCGGCCGCTCTCTTTCTCTTTCTCCTAATGAAGTGCTATTATTCCTAACATCGACAAACAGGAACAGAGAAAAAAGGAGTAAGGAATCATTGTCACAATTTCTCCATATCGAATCATTGGGGTAACATTTGTAAGACTCGACTTGGTTTTCAAATGAAAGCTCGTTTGAACGAAGCCAAATCCTGTTGAGAAACTTCCACTACTTTGACCTTTTTTCTTTTTTCTCAGTTTTCAGATTATGCATTTCAGTAAGCATCAAAAGGGTTTGCCTGAATTGGTTGAACAAGTCTAGAAAAAGAGTTGGTGGCGAACAAGGAAATTGGAATTTATGCCTATATGCTTAACTTGTTCGAAGAATTTCCCATACAGACCTGATTTTTTTCCAGATGGTAATCAGCGAATCAAGCTTGTTAAATGACTTGCAAAAAGTTGTGACGTCTGATGATTAGTTAAATGGGTTGATTTAATTAAATCCCCTTTGATTAAGCCCGCACTTATTGGTATTTACCATGTCAAAGTTGCAAGTCCTTTTCACGATAGGCGACATGAAGCTCATTTAATAGCATGGACAGAAGGTCACCACTGCATTTGGAAGCAATAGAGAGACGCTCTTAGCGTTTAGTGGGAATTTCGATTAGGTGGTAATCTTCTATTTAAAGCTTAATTAGATTTTGATAACCATTTTGTCTTTAAGTGAAGGAAGCATATTTAATTAATGCTCTGTAGGTCAGCTTCAACACCAACCAATTCCTAGCCGACAATTCAATTAATATTAACTTTACTCGGTCACAAGAAGTAGACTTGCCTTATACTTCGAAAGGTATAAAATTCTTCTCTTCTTGGCCATTAATTTTCCATTCACCAATTCGTAGAACCATAGAAAAGCAATAATTGCGACCGTCCTAACAATATCTATCATCGAATTCGGTTGTTATGAGATTAATTAGATCGGTACCCATTAGGCCGTCCTAGTTTTTGATTCAGGGAAAACGTGACTCCTGAAAATTGGAATTTTCATTTTTATTTGTCCTCAATTATGTTTTTTTCTTTTTCTTTTATATAAAATTAAAAGAAAACTAATTCAATGATATCTAAATAAAGTTATTGTCAATTACAGTGATATATAAATTTTAAAAAAAATCGTAATTTATACTTTTCAAAATAGGATAAAACAAGATATTTATATTTAAATGAACCTTCCTTATTTTAAAGCCTAATCTACATTTGACTAATGATTCATACAGTAGGAAATTGTCAACTTAATTATATAAGCTGCAGTCCGCAATTATAATAATGCCTATATCAAAATTAAAATTCTTAAATATCATTTGATCCTTAACATAATTTAATCTTAGTTTCTAAGCCGGCCACTAATTTTATAATTCCCTATTAATTACTTCCCAAAGAATGAGAACTCAGTATAATATCATCACGTCAACCCACTAAGATTAATAAAACCTGATTAAAATTTTCTTAAATTGTATGATCTCGTAGATATTTGGTTTTTATATTTTTAATCTAGCTCTTTAGCTAAGTCACATTCTGACAAGTGGCTTGCTTTGAAGATGGTGTTTGTTCGGAAAGTCAGAGGTTCGCTGATCGCTGGCTATTCAGCGATATATGAGATCGAAGTTAATTAAACAAATTGTACAGAGAGTTCGGTCTGTTACTATGATGCATGAAATCGAAACTAAACTGTAGTATTATGTTAAGTTGGATTGCTGTCATATGATACGTGTGCAGTAGTCATCCTAAAAGGAAGTGTATGTCGTTAGTTCTGATATTATAGAAAATCAAATAACGTTGTAGATGAAGCTAATACGCCTGTCTTAACCAAAAAATATATATATAATGCATAAACACTAAAGAAATCAAGAGATAATAACTACTTTCTATAGCGATAAAGTTAAAATGTAAATCAAAAGTTTGTTATTAACCGCAAATTTGTATTATTAGGAACAAATTATAATTGTTCTTCTAAATTACTAAATCACAATAATTGTTTGGTAAAATTACTCATTTCTCCTCTCTTTGGTCAAACGATAAAATGGGTTGTATTTCATCTGAAAAGAAAATTACGGCAATAGTAAGCGTAAGCATGAAAATAGTGTTCCAATCATTTTGGTAGTTCGAATGGTCAGGAATTCAGGATAATTTTTTTAACCACGCGATGCATCATCTACGATAATCACGACCGTTACTTGCATTTCAAAACGGTCGTCCTGGTCCGCAAATTTTCTCCCGATATATCGCGAGATATTGAGAGAGACATAACTTAATGAGACACAGACGACGTGTCAAAGGTTGTAACTGGAGTGAAAGGGACTTTCGACTTTCCACATTTATTGCACTTTCGCCGTATCTTTGCAGCCGCTTGTCCGGGATTGTCCCCATAAAAAACGGGATATATCAAAACTGCCATTCCTTTTGAGCATAACGTTTCCTTGTTAAAAATTTAATATCATTCATTTTAATTTTCAGGGAGGCCTTAATAATATTAAACTATTAGTTATAAAAGAGACTCAGTTTGTTCTTATGAATACTCTTTTTTGAGCTAATTACCAAATTTAAATCCTAAAATATAATACCATAATTATAAGTGACGTCATATTGGTCGTAACCTTTTTTTTCTGAATTTCAAAATCATCATATAAAGAAACCCTTTTTTTCCCCCTAATCCGATCATTATAGCCTGATCCTATAATTTTTAAAGAGAATTTACACAAATACTTATTCTTTACCATCATTATAAAAAGTTGGTGTTGCTTTGTAGCTGGTTCCTTAATCAGGGAAAAGTTCTCTCCACTATAACCAATTTGCCTTTTCAATTAATTCCATCTCCATCCCCACCAATAATAGAGGAACAATGATTCCAAAAAGAAACCCTTTTTTCATCCTCAAGTAAGGATTGCTAAGATCAACCATCAATTGTGTTCTCATTTGCAAGGATCTCTCTCCCCCATGCTTATTTCCTTCATGTAATGCAAAGGAAATTGCTTGATTTGAATTATATATGTAAAAAAAAGCAATAGCTCTTTTCCCACCAAGCTAAAATTGAAATCAATATCAATATTAATCTACAAATTATAGAAAGATGAAAGCTTCTTTCTCACAAAAGCTAATTGATGGTATATCATGAGACAAAAGGGTCCATCATTCTTTTCGCTAGTGCAAGCCAAACCCCACCTCAAAAAAAGCCTTTTTAACCATTTGAATGTATAGAATATACACATGAATTGAGAAAAAAGGTACCTGAATAATCATGGCCATAGAAGGTCAAAATTTAAGCAAAGCACATAACAACAAATCACTCACAGCTGGGGGGAGAATTAAGAGCCACCCCTCCTATCTCAAAAAAAGTTTTTGGTAGCTTCTTACACTCAAAGCAATTAGACTTTTGAGCACCCTCTTTACCTTACCCCCCCTCCACCTTTTTGATACTTCTCCTTTTAGTTTAGAATAAAAGAAAGTGGTCTTGCTTTTCGTTGAGAGGAAATTCGGCAAAGAGAAGGCACGAATCAAGCAAAAGGTGACCCCTTTTTACACAGAAGAATTATGCTATCATTTAACCACAACAAAAAGTTTGAATGTGATGTTCAATGATCCAACTCCAAAAAAAGAAAATAACAACAATGAGAAATAATAGATAAAAGGAAAATATTCCTAAATTTATTTGAATCAATGTCATATCAAAGAGTTAGTCCTCCTTTTAAGGTATTAAAGTATGACTTTACAGCCACATATTTTAATCTTATTAAGGTAGCATGTGCATCTTTATCAAACTATGTTACTACCGAATTAATTTCATTTTATTGGTAAATTAAATAAAATCAACCCAAAGAATTTTCGATATGATAAATGGGAGCACCGCCCCATCAAAGAAGTCTTCTTTTTTAAATTTGTCCACTCGTTTCTGCTGAAAGTAACAGTTAGAAAATGCCAAATTCCCATGTCAAAAGGCTTTCGTTTTGAGAAAACATGCCACCTTTAATTCCTTTTCCTTCTCACAAAAGGCTAAACGATTTAGGTAAGTTTTTGTGAACACTTAGAGGCTTCCTAACAATAGAATATCCAACGTAAAAGAGGGAGAGCAAAAAAGCTACTTTTTCTCCACCAGTTAGTGTGGAAATCTGGCTTTTGAGGCACTAGTAACTTATACTTTACACACAAGCATTCGACTTTTCAAAGCGAAAACAAGCCATGAAAAAAGGTTTCCAAGAATGACTTAGACCTTTTGGATGCACATGTGAAAGCAAGACATGCCTACTCGAGACGCTCAAACTTTTTTATCAGCACGAGCACAGTTGTTGAATACCTAATGGATTAAACATGACCTCAAAAAGTGAATAATGTGTTTTTAAAAGCTAAGACATTGGATGAACCAAATTTTCAAAGTCCTACGACCTACTTTTTGTATGCCCCAATTAGTGATCGAGTCCATGACCATCTTCTTATGCATGCCATGTTAGTAAAACTCCAATAAAATCAACTCAAATGTTATGTAATTTTTCTTTCTTTTAAATATAAGTTTCTGAAGGACAGCCAGCTTATCTAGTTCTTATGGAAATGAAAACATCAAAATATATTTTTAAAAAATTTATTAAATCCCATGTTCAGGAGAACGGAGAACCCACTCTCAACTACAACCATAAATGCTCTTATGCATCATGTACCATCATTTACTCATACTCGTACTCTTTTTAACTTTCAACGAAAACAAACTATTAGGTGGCTGATTCAATGGCACGGGACCTCAGGCAAGACAAGAGAATCACTTTTTGCATTAGTTCTTATCATCTCAATAAATGTTGTGGGGACAAATACTTCCTTACCCTCCGATTCTCTCATATCTATTCCCTGAATCTTAGTTTTGTATGGCACATCCTGACTTCTCAATCTTTAACGCGTATCGCCAACTTGCAGAGTCGCTACAACTTGGCCGGCTATTCAATCAACACGGTTTTTTAATCGTTTTATGTCAAGATACTTAAGTTAAGCACAGTTTTTAATAACCCATTCATTAGAAGTATGGAAGATCTAAACCTTTATAAATTCGTTTCCTGAGAGCAAACACAAGTTGTTAAGAGCTTATTGAATGTAGCTTCAAACAGAATTTCAACTTATCATTATTTTCCCATATGATCTTAAGTGGCAAAATTTAAAATCTATGCAATGGGTGCATGTGAAGGCCAAAAAGTGCGATGCCCTTGTAAATATATTTGGTGGGAGACGATCGAGGATGCCTTTGGTGTGAAGTTTCTGAATAAAGAAGAGCTAAAAGTTAAAGAGTTTGCTTGTTTTTGTTTGTTATGTCACGAAGAATAATGGATTGGTTCAGAGTTCAGGGTGATTCATTTGCCCTTGGTCAGTATGTCAGCTTTCTTCGTATGGGAATCCTAATCTTCCTTAAGATTCATCTTAATCATCCATCTTGAGATTATTATCTAACCTCAAAGCAAATAATTATAATGGTAATAATTCAAGATGGATATATTGATCTTATCCATATGGAGAGTTATGATTGTCTAAAATATTTGTACTACAACATACTGGTGATTATTAATATACTTAATCAAGGAAGTTCGAGTGATCCGAAGTAATTTCTTAAAAATTTTGTATTCTACGTCATGAATTTATAAGAATTATCAAATATTAGAATTTTTTAATATTTTAATTTAAAATTTTTAAAAATAACTAAATTGAACGTGTTAGTTAATATTAAATTATTAATAATTTACGAATTATTGTGTGTATTAAAATTTTTTATTTAATATGTTTTTATAGAACTGAGAGTTCTCTATTATATTATAAAATAAATATATATTGCGAGATGTTAATTTCTATTTTCAATTGATCAAACATGTAACTTAGAGATATTCCCAATTTGATTCCAATATCATTTTGTCTCAAAACAGTAGTGATTAATCATTACCATGAGCTCGAAAGAGTTGAAAGTTTCTTACTTGTTTTTGTTGCAATGATGGTCTTACGTGACACACACATCTCTAGGATTAGCTAGTTTGCTTAATTTGCTAACCACACTTAATTATTTCCTAACCTTTCTAAGGGCAAAATTAGCCACAACTTTCCTTGGCTTTGAATCAAATGTGTCCAAGGGAACCTTCACTCACTAAAAGTTATCAGTTCTCTTTTTATATCTACCCTACTCCTAGGATGCAAAGTGGTGGGAAATTGTCTTCAAAACCCTAATTGATGTGTACTAACACAATGACTTTGTATTATTGTATGCATCGCAAATCAATTTTTAATGAATTTTGAAAGGCTTTAGATTCTCTGAAAGCATGAAGTGTAAAGACAAACACAAGATGACATTTGTTCAGGTAAAGTTAAAGGGCACAGAGGCACAGATGATGTAACCAAAAGATGGAATAGAAATAAAGAAAGATACCGCATATGATCATAATATTTAACTATGGACACCAAATGTGATGCCTACAGCACCAAAAGCCTGACATGAAGGAGGACCCAATTCTTGCAGTACACAGTAACACAGAAATTAGACAAAATAATGAAGAAAATTTTCAAGGACTTGGATTTCTTTTGCAAGAGAAAGTGAGGAAAAACCCAAGTCCAAAAGGTGAGAAATGGTCTATGGCTATGAACAACGGTCCAAAAAGCTGTCCAACCAGAAGTTGTTCATTGTGATTCAGAGAAACAAGTGAAGCATCGCACACATAGGCCAAGGACAAAACATCTTTGAATAACTTTATACAAAGATATTGAAAAGGATGAGTTGCACAAGTGCACATGTGGACAGAGTAAAAGAAAAGATAATACTGCACATAGTACAATAGTACCTCACTGAAACATTTCTTTCACCATCATCATGCCTAAGCATTTTCTGCCCACGACACAAGCCTGCCATGCTCTTGACTTTATCTCTTTCTTTGCCTTGTTATTTAAAGTTGGAATGGAATGGCTTAACTGCTCATTGGAATTTTAATTTTCCACTTTTGCCTCATTAAATGACTCTGAAGTTTCAAAGATTGAAGAGAAAAACAAAAACACAGTAGGGAGGAGGTAGAGACACAGGCCACCATTTATTACAAAAAGTTGCATGGTTTGCTTGTTTGTCCAATAACATGCAACTCCCGACATCGACGCCGAATCTTGAGTTGAACACACAATTCAGATAGGTGAAATGTTGACTTTCTTAACTTTCAGGGTTTGGTATAGTTTTGCTGCAGAATCATTTCACAGGTTTACTATGTATTAAGTTGGAATGTCTCGTATCAATGCATGGCATGAAATTGGTACGCCTATTACCCTACTTAGCTGGGCCAGAAAAATTCCAGGCCTATTTGGTTCAAGTATTAGGGTGAAAAGAGACGACTTTTACGAGCTTATGCGTTGGTTATGGTTTGTTTTCATGGCCAGTTAAGACTCTCCCAACTGCGTTTTAATTTTTCTATACCTTTATGCCTCTTCCATTCACACCAACTGAAGATGTCAGGACTCAGGACTGCTGCTTGGTTATTTCTGAAAATGGATGACAATTGGTTTTCATGCAAATTGTTTTTCTCATGGTCTAAGGATCTATTTCTGTCCATTTCACAGTTTGTCACTCATGGAAACAGCAAGTCACAGGCAACATAGTCAAAAGAAATGTCACACACGAGTGGCGAGGCAAATGTTGCATACACAAGTTGTATCTCGCTTGAATTTTTTTCTGAATACGATGGCTTATGGTGAGCACTCTGGTTTGTTGCTAATTAGATTTAAAATAGATGTTCGTTACTGAATTATGTAAGCTTTACTTACATGGCTTCAGAGCTATATATCCATTGTCCTTGGGAGTCGGTGGAATGTGGGACTTGTTTTGGCATCCAAAAGAAAGGTAGAATAAACCAGGCAAGCTATGGCAGTAGACATGGAGACAGTTCAATAGAACATGAGAACAAAAAATAAAAATAAAAAACTGCGAAAAGCATTGACTACTATTTTCTGAATACCTGATACCATAGTAGAAAAGATGAAAAAACCTGAAATAAAATGACAGTGATAGTTTCATGATTAACTTGTTGAACGTCTCTGACAATTACATCAGAAAGGTTTCGTAGTCTAGGTGGGAATGAATAACAGATCTGTCATTAAGTGGAAGGAATTCTAGTCGGTTGCTTTTAGCAGACAATCTTTGACAAGAGTCATTTCACACGGGCAGGTCCATAACTGAGTGAACAGAAGTCAATTTTTTTTTTTTAACTAAAGATAGGAAGTTCTCTGGAATCATTCACAACGACAATTTCAGGTTTTCGCAGTGTTCAGATATTTAATGGTTAAATGGTGAAGTGGGCAAAGATACTGCTCCATTCGTCCCTCTCAGCGCCTCTCAGGTGATGTATATGTACAGTCAAGAACGAAACTTCTAAATTGTTAACGTCATGATTGTTTATGCATTTGCCATTATAAGGAGTTCTGATCGAATATTTCCGAGTGCTTTCACCAATTAGGATGTAATAGACAAATATTCTCTTCAAATCATGTGGCCTCATTTAAGGAAACCCGTTTGAGTGATTATCAAAAATAAGAAAGAGGAAACCCGTTGGAGATACAGCTTCAGTTACACGTTTCTTATCACTTCAATAGAATCCTTCAATGTCACAAGAGACAGAGATTGTTGCAAGAAAAACATCAAAATTCAAAATTCTATCTTAGAAAGTACACGTTCTTGCATTCACTTGCGGACTGAGTATATTCTTTTTGTGTACGATTTCGTTCGAAAGGCAACAAGGCATGAGGGTGCCGAGGAGTTCACTTGGGAATAACTTGGATCACCAACAACAGAGGACTCACTCATCATCTCAGCACCAACCCTCCACCCCCATTACCATCCTGCTGCTCCTGCAACTGCTACTCCTGCAGAAAATAACAATCTGTGGTTAAACTAGCTTTAGTTACAGGTTGGTCAATGCGTTGGTGTACATGGAATTCTGATGGAGGAGATAGTACCTTTTAAATTTTCTGATCATAGAACACCTGGTTCAAGGACAGCATGCTGCAACAACAAATGTCAAGAATAGGATAAATCATCTATGGAAGATGTTCCCACTGATTTCAACAACTAATACTAGAGGTTCCGATCCACAAGTGGGTTTCTGACAGAAAGAGTCAGTACCTTAATCTGTGTTCTGTTGTATGTGTATGTGATGTGCACAGATCCATCACTGGCCTCGATTACTGCTGGATATGAGAATTCCATCCCTGATGTATCTTCCAGAGTAAGTACATCATGCCATGAGTCACCATCATCACTGGACACACAAACTTTAAGCACACCTCTTGAGATTGTATTATAAGCAAGTAAGAGACGGCCATCCTTTAGTTTTACCCCATCGATGCCTATTCATGAATGCATATTGTCAATAGTAGCGAATGCATAAGCAAGAGGAGACAGGAGACATACAAGAACAAAAAGAAAATAAAAATCAATGAAAAATTCAGGTGATTGACTTTATATTCAGTATCCAGTAAGGAAACTTAATTTCAAAGGAGCATTGGTTGTAACACCATTTGATTCAGCAAACACAGTTTAACCACTAGGTTGAGTTTAACCTGAATTTGGGTTAGGGAGTTCAGTGGTTTTTGCATACTCCCAGTCAACACCGCCATCAAAGGATTCAGAGATGCAAACTCTACCAATGTCAGTAAACGGTCTCAGTAAAACACGCAATGTTCCTTTTGCAGTCATAAAGGGGACTGGTTGAATCACACTGAGAGATCTATTTCTAATATAGATTGGGCCATGCTTTCTCCATGACCTGCCTGCATCTGCTGTAACCTGCTTCATAATTCAGAAATAAGCTAGACATCCATTTTCTTGAAAAGGTATAGTTTAACTACTCATTTAGTTGACTTGTAACCTCCATCCATGAACCCCAGGAATTCCAGCTCTCAACAGATGATCCAGAAACTAGGAGACCATTATCAAGCAAGATAGGCTGTAGAGGAATTTTACATATTTCAGGAAAATCATTGAGAGCTCCATACTTGAAGTAATTTAATGTACAAAATAACATTTTCAAGCAACCTTGTTCTTAGACGGTCCTAATATACCAGGAGGAAGTTGTTCTCTATCTGTCCAGGTAACACCATGATCATAAGATCGCTTCATGCATCCACTCCATCTGAAATGTAATATGCCAACAGTTGGAAGTTAAGGGATTACAAAGTTCTATTATCCATGTTAAACAAATGAAAGATATCAAAGTACTTGAATGTACATATGCAACTATATAAAGTCATATCTAAAATGTTCACATAAAGATTGACAAGTGAAATGTGCATTGCAAGAGATGCGACAAATTCTAATAACAATGCTCCAAGATTGAGGTGCACGTAGAGTTCAACAACACCCGTACAAATAAATTATTAAAATGATAGATTTAGAATAGATTTCAGCTCAAACAATCTCTAAATGCACTGGTTTAGATTAGAGTTTGGCACAAAATACTTTTAATATCTTCATACTGGCAGTATTTCAGATGTGCCAGATTTAGCCAGATCAGAATCGTAGCAATTCTATGTGCCAGCATTTCACCTTAGGGATTAGTGAGATGGGATACTATCTGTTAGGACCAACATGGAAGAGGGTAATTTAGACAATGGGGAGGATAACAGAAAAGGGAATAAACTGTTGATATGGAAAGTACACTCTAGGAGAAAGAACAGTGGGGCAGAGGAGAGTTAGTTAGTAGCTGATGTGGCAAGTAGTTAGGCGTAACAGAATGGATCCTAGCTTGAGGAATTGTTAGGCTGCGGGGGGTGGGGGTTGGTGTTGTTGTTGGAGATAAAAGGGAAGAATTTGTGACTGAAGGATAGTTAAACCTTCTGAGGAGCATTCAGCTCTGGGTAGGGAAATACTAAATATCACCATTGTAATGGTCTAT
>JAOSBL010000008.1:727006-737547 GCA_027568915.1 Erythroxylum roraimae
GATGTAAATTTGTTTATAAAGATGGGCCTTGGAATTATTTTTATACTATGGAATGAAGAAGAATTGGGCCTTGTAGTGCGTATAAAAAAGGTTCGAAAACCACAATTCATAGGATTGGTTTCTGGCCATAAATCGATCGGACCATGCTTATGGTCAGCATTAATTCTTTGACACATTCTGAGAGTCCGCAAACTGAAGTGTGCCTATATGACAACAATCAATTATCTGCTAAGTATACACACGTATGTGTATTCACTCACTCCGCTTTCAAGATGTTGGTTTTGAGGATCAATGACGATCGAGACGGAGAAATCAGGAAGACAATAGTTAAGATCAGATGATACGAGAATTAGAGTTGGGAATTTAGAATAGTGAAGTGTCTTGATAGTACTTGATTCGATTTGATTCCCTATTTCGGAGCATGTCATTTGGGTAGTGTTTGGGCCCAAGTGTTCAGGTCGGACTATTAAGGAAACATGACCTGTTGTTATGTCATAAGCTCGATCATATTGGAGTAAAGGGGTGTTTTGGTAGATAACGTTTAAGCTGTCTTTAAGTTGATTAAAGACTATTAAACAACTAGTATATTTGTCTGGTTAGGAATTGGTTGAGTTGGTTGATTCAATCAAACCAGCTATTTTTTGAAACGCTATTTGAAAAGCTACTCTAAGTAGCGTTTCAACCTATCAGCTAATAAAAATCTTACTCAGAGACAATCGTGCCCTCAAACTCATTTCTCATCTTAAGCAACTGGTAGCCTTTAAGATTTTTACTTTAAAAAGAAAAAGTTATGATTCGTGTGTAGATCTTCTAAAATCTCCTCAAGCCATCTTCTCCAAATACTTAAAAATTATCGACTTGTCAATTATTATTATTATTATTTAGAATTATTATTATTATTATTATTATTATTATTATTATTATTATTATTATTTTATCAAATATCTTTAATAAACAGCTGATGTTATCCGCGGGTCAAATCAGCTAATAGAATTAACTAATAGCTAATAATTAATACAATCAACTAATTGCTAAATAGAGCTTAAGTCCTTCGGTTCAAAACACTTACCGAAAGAAACTCTACTAGTCTTGGCCCATGAATGGTACTCAAGCTTACTCGCCGTAGATTATCTCTATTATTTAAAATTTAAAATTTTAATAAAATAATTTTTATTTAATCATGATAACTATTAATAATCATTCAAAATTAATCATATAATTAGATCCATATATTTTACAAAGAATATATAAATTCTTAATAAACTTGACTTTTAGCAAGAAAAATATCTTTTTCTAATCGGTTTATAATATTTTTACTTTTCAAGATTTTTGAGAAAGGTCATTGATTAACTTATTATTAAAAATTATAGAGTTACGAAAAAATCTTTTTATAATAAATGTAAAAAGAAGATTGTGTACATAATGACACTTACTCTTCTGATTCGTTGTGTTTTTTCTTTTCTAGGACTAAAGTGCCACCTTAATTTGCATGTCATACAAGTCCAAGGATCAAAATACGTGAAACAACACTGAATGACAACCCAAATCCAGGTACCTAACTGAACGTGTACAAGAAACAAAGACTTGAGCAAAATCCAACCGAAGCGGATATATTTAGTCAAAAAAATCCAAAATAGAAAATGTAAGTCAAATGAAGCATCTCATCAAGATACATCAAACCTAACTGGAGAAGAATCAAATGAGAGAAGATTAATGGAATAAACGTGAAAGCCAACAGTCCTGGATCAACTAATAGTTCTTTCTTTCGTGCATTTCCTGATTTTAATTATTAACTACAGGGAACTTAGAACTAACCGACAATTACTTGCCAACTACGATTGGTATCAAAGAACCATACTCTATATTTCAAGTTTCATCTAATGTCAAAGTAGGACGAAAGAGGGAACATAAAAGAGATAACCTAACTGGTTCTTTAGCTTAATTCAATCGAAGTAAAAAGAATCTACTTCAAATTTTTAGTGATTATTAACCATCGTCAGTCACTATTAGAAATAATAAAAATATAATTTTTATTTAATAATTATAAACATTAATGACAATATCAAATTGATTAGTCCATAAGTGATAGACATTTTAAACAATTTCTCGCTTGGTGTTCCTGTAAGTAATCTTATTTAGACACTTGATAATTGTGACAACAAAAATTTAAAACATTATGAAATAAAAATATTCATTAATATTTGTGAATCTAAATAATTTACTCTATAGTTTTCTTTATGTTTCTTGTGACATGTAAAACTTGCATTAATTTGTTCTTATAGGAATGAAGATTCTAATTTATTTCTTCTCACAGGTTAACTTGGTAATGTCCCATTGAACCGATCCTATATTAATACAGGGCCGGCCAAGGACGGCTAAATCACATCGTAGAATTATTTTATTTATTTATTTTACGTTTACAGGAAGAAGCAAGCGTTGGAAAAGCTGAACTGAAGCTGAGCACTCCCGTAGTACAAGCTATGGGATCAGCCGAGAGTTGCTGTGGGAAAAAAGCTGCTGAAGAGGGGTAAGAAGGAGCTGATAGTGTTGATACGACTTTAGGATCAGATTAGTTTTAGCTGAAATCCGAATTTTGTGTGTGTTTTCTTTGAAATGCATTGTGTTTCTGATTGGTTTAACACTTGGCAGGACAAACATAATTGCTGGAGGTACCCCTCATTCATGGAGGATATTCACCTATAAGGAGTTGCACACAGCAACTAATGGTTTTAGTGAGGACAACAAGATTGGAGAAGGAGGTTTTGGAAGCGTCTACTGGGGTAGAACTGCAGAAGGTCTTCAGGTTAATTGATTACGTTTTTCCTTTATTTTAACGATCCTATACTCCCTCTTTCTTTCTGATATCACAGTCATGACATGACAGTCCGAGTTCTGAGATGAAAATTTGGTTAACCCAATGGAAATGCAGATCGCTGTTAAGAAATTGAAAGCAATGAATTCGAAAGCTGAAATGGAATTTGCTGTAGAAGTTGAAGTTCTTGGCAGGGTAAGGCACAAGAATCTGCTAGGACTTCGGGGCTACTGCGCAAGCACTGATCAACATCTCATTGTATATGATTACATGCCTAATCTCAGCTTGTTGTCTCATCTCCATGGTCAATTTGCTTTAGAAGTTCAACTAGACTGGAAAAAGCGGATGAAGATCGCAATTGGTTCAGCAGAAGGCCTACTGTAAGTTCAACTACTTGTCAAGAATATGCTGATTTTAGTTTGATGTCTACATCGAAATCAGATAGGCAACTCCTGTTTTCCACAATTCAATAGTGAGCAAATTTTGATTACCAGGTACTTGCACCATGAGGTGACTCCACACATCATTCACAGAGACATTAAGGCCAGCAACATTCTTTTGGATTCAGGTTTTGAGCCTCTTGTTGCAGATTTCGGGTTTGCAAAGCTAATGCCAGAAGGTGTGAGCCACATGACCACCAGAGTTAAGGGAACCTTAGGGTACTTAGCGCCAGAGTATGCAATGTGGGGAAAAGTTTCAGAGAGTTGTGATGTCTATAGCTTTGGAATTCTCTTACTGGAGATTATATCAGGTAGGAAGCCAATAGAGAAGCTTCCAGGTGGAGTTAAGAGGACTATAACAGAATGGGTTGAGCCACTGATAATCCAAGGCAAGTTCAAGGACATTGCTGATCCAAAGCTTCGAGGGAACTTTGATGAAAGACAGTTGAAACAAGCCATCAACATTGCAGCTTCATGCATTCAAAACGAGCCCGAGAAACGTCCAAACATGAAAGAAGTGGTCGGTATGCTGAAAGGAACTCCTCCTCCTAGGCCTAAGGTTCATACCAAAATTGGCAGTGCTAAATATAAGCAAGAAATTCTAGCAGTTGATCAGCAATGTGAAGATGGAGTTCCTTCGGAAAGTGGCTATGGAGTTTTTAGTGCCATGGAGGTGCCAAGAATGCGGGACCCGCATAAACGGGTTGGAGATAACATGAAAGTGCCTAAACAAGTGTAGTGTTTGACAATATGTTCCTGAAGAACTATGGTTTTATGGGAAAGAAATAACAACAGAAAACTTCTATATAACGTACATAAGCAAATCCAGATTTCCAGAGACATGATCCATTTTATTAGTACCTAAAAGCCAAAGTCACCATCATCACTGTCCAAGGCAATGTCAATGTTACCATAGCCATAACAAGGATTGGATGGTCCTGCTTTGGTTCCACTAGTGCCCTCCCCACGTCTCCTCTGCTCCTCCCTAAAAGATTTCATACTCTCATAAAATGCTGCTTTGAACTCATCGTCCACTACCCTCTCAGCTTCCCTCTTCTCACTCTCAAATAATATTAAACTTTCATGTATTGCTCTCTCAAGCAAAGCCCTTTCCTCTGCTTCCACATCCAAGGTCCTCCTCCCCTCATACGGTGCTGCTGCTGGCTGTGAAGCACTTTCCTCTGCTTCCACAATTGTCTGGCTTCTCCGATGGCTTCTCGCTCCTCAGCTTAACTCGCTTTATGTCCCTGTCAAATGAATTGTGTTCAACGAGTCTGTTCATTTCTGTCAAAATGTTTGCTTTAAATTTATGCACGTGATTGCTAAGAAATAAAAGTCCTAGTCAACATGTAATCCTATTCTAAAGGGGGTTGTTATCTGTTATGTGATTCATAGAGATCACGATTAGGATTACTTATTTTTCTGAATTTTTGTTAGCTTTCTCATCTATTTAAACCCAAAGCTAATATGAAATAAATGAGAATCTTCTCCATACATATCTCTTCCATACATAAAAAAACAAACAATTGATATCAGAGCTCTCTTGATCTCAAGGGACCTCTGAACCTACAAACCTATAATCCATAACTCATTCTACGCTTTCTCACATCACAAATTAAAAACCATACGTCAATGGATTCAGAATCATCGGTCACTGCCATTACTCTGCCAGTGTTTGATGGTAGAAATTATCTAAGTTGGGCTATTTGAATGTAGGCCTTCCTTGAAGCAAATGATTTGTGGGAAGCTGTAGATGAAGGCTATGACGTTCCGGATTTGCCTGCAAATCCAGCAGTGGCTTAAATCAAAATCCATAAAGAAAATAAACAGAGGAAATCCAAAGCAAAAGCTTGCTTATTTTCAGGAGTCACATCAACAATTTTTTTCAGAATTATGACGCTCACGAGCAAAGAAATTTGGGATTTCCTAAAAGAAGAATATGCGGGGAATGAAAGAATCAAAGGAATGCAAATGCTCAACTTGATTAGAAAATTTGTGATACAAAAAATGAAGGAGTCAGAAACGATCAAAGATTACTCCAACAGGCTCATTGCCATTGCCAATAACGTAAGATTTCTTGGTTCTAATTTTGATGATTCTAGAATAGTTCAAAAAAAATCTAGTAACCATTCCAGAAAGATTTGAGGCTACAATTTCATCACTCGAAAACTCAAAGGATTTGGCAAAAATCAGTTTAGCAGAATTGTTAAATGCATTACAGGCACAAGAACAAAGGAAACTTATGAGGCAAGAAGGAATCGTGGAAGGCGCTTATCTAGTAAAGTCATACAACAAAAAGAAGATTAATAACAACAATGCTCAGAGTTTTCCACCATGTTCGTATTGCAAGAAAACAAATCATCCAAAACACAAGTGCTGGTGGAGGTCAGATGTAAGAAGCCAAGCAAGCTATAAACGATCAAATTAAGGAGGATGAATTATTTTAGCATTAAAGCTTTGCAAACTTTAAAGCAAGGAGGAGTGTTAAAATGTTTGCTTTAAATTTATGCACGTGATTGCTATGTTTTTATTTTTAAATAAAAGTCCTAGTCAATATTTAATCCTATTCTAAAGGGGATTGTTATCTGTTATGTGATTCATAGGGATCACGATTAGGATTACTTATTTTTCTAAATTCTTGTTAGCTTTCTTAGCCATTTAAACCCAAAGTTAATATGAAATAAATGAGAATCTTCTTCATACATATCTCTTCCATACATAAAAAACCAACAATCTCCAATCTCAGTTCTGGTGGGCATTTCTCGCATCCTTTGCGTTTCCTCTTCTATAAGCTAGGTGCTGTGCAAACCTAGTGATGACTGTCGTCCCAAGATGATGATGATGATGAAGATTGAAGTTATTCAAACGGATTGGATTACATTAGAACCATCCAAATGATGTGGAAATGGAGTTAGTTCAAATCAGAAGCAGAGCGCGAAAACCTCCTTTCAAAGTAAAAAACCATCGGAGTGTATTAGTCTCGCAAACTCTTTAATTTACTGCAGTCGCTTCTAGTATAATAAAAAATCAGAAAATTAAACACATAAATATAAATCAACACCGAAATTTGGTAATACAGTTTGGCACACCTTGTCTACTTATACGGGGCCCTCACACAACTTAATTCTTTCACTAACGACAATAGTTTTATAGAAAACTTTATTGAGCCGATACCACTCAATCCTTAATACTATCCCTTATCCTCACAACCCGTGAAAGAATTTCACACCCAATAGTACGACCGCCTTGTACTAACCTCAACAGAGCATTTTCTCAGACAATGTTTAATGATAATGAAACAAAATAAACAACTTAAGTGATTAAACAAAATTCAATATAAACGGAAACACTTGAGAAAGAAAACAACTTCCTCAACAATGTAGCTTCGTCAACGAAAGATTAGGAAGTTATCCACTAAGAAATCTGTTGTAAACTTCCATTATCGTCACCGAAGCTCCCACACACAGCAGCAGAAAAATCACAAGCAAAAACAAACGTCTCTTTACCGAAACGTTGCACACAATGGAGCTATACTACACGAAAACTTCTGGAGTTTTCACACAAAAATCCAGCAACAACGACTGCCCATAATGGTCACACCGAGCCCCAGAAAACTCAGCGAAAATACAAAGAAACGCAGCTACACAATGGAACAATTTTTTTTTACGTTTTCCCTCAAAAAATAGCACACATTTAGTCCAGAAAATCACATTAACCTAGCAGAATCACAACTGCAAATCTAGACATAATCACCAAAAAATCAGCTACTAAATATCATTCAAAATCTCTAAAAACCCAGCTGCACACACACTAAAACTTCAACTTGTTTTTCCTCTAAAAGAAAGATTATACAGTTGTCCAAAGATCCACATTATGTATATGAAACACAGCAACAAAGATTACTCAAAATCATCAAAAGTGCAGCTGCCAAAATCAACATCATCAACGATTACACAACCAACTATTATCATTGAAGAGAGATGAAGAATACCCAGCCAAAATTCACACACAAAGACCAACTCTGCGTTCCTCACACAATCAGCCCAAGGTGTGTTGTATTCCAATAACAAATACAGCTGAAAATACTCAATAATCACAACAGAACCAAGGAAGACTTCAGCCAAAGACACATCAGCCCAGTCATATGATTCACCTAAAACTGCAGCTCTAGCAATTCAGCCTCACAAAAACACACACTCATTTTAAGAAAACCAGCTGCTTGAATTTTTCTCAATTTTGGTCAACAACTAGAAAGAATGGAGGTCATCAATGATTTTTTCTGCTCATTAAAGTCAAGCAAGACCCCCACCCAACACAGCAGTAATCATTACAAAGATCGTGCAATCAACCAAGGCAGAAAAAGGAGGAGTCACGCACACAATCTCCAAGTTACTCACGCTATCATTTAGCTCCCTTCAACGTGATCCTCACAAGAGTTCTTCTCTAGATAGAATCTAACTCTATCCAATTTTCCAAGATAGCAGATTTTATTCTATCCCACTTTGATTTGAATTTTAAAGTCATCAACATTATCTTAGATGTCCAATTATCAAAAAATGCCAAAACTAAATAATAAGATATATATACCATATATCTTAACAAAAAGCAAATCTTCAATAAATCCTTAACTAAGGCCAATCTCACAATTAATTTTAGAACAAAAATGTTTGATGTCATCCCTTTGTAAATTGAAAATAGAAATGCCTTCAAATGCAATGTCAATATTGGTTTCATTTTCTAAGGTAGTTCTTTTATTCAATGCTAACTCAAATCATATCAATTTTGGACATTAGAAGATATACAACCAAATTAAGATTAAATAATAGTAATTAAGTGTACAAGAATCAATCATTTAATTTCAAGTTTAATAACAAAAGCAATCTCGCATACTCGTCAAAAAGAAAATCTCAAGGAAAAAGTTGGAAACTCTAACATCAAGCATTTGTTGTGAATTAAACCTTCACACAACCAAAGAGGTAAACACTAAAGCAAAACAAGTAAGAACTATTGTCTAAATTTCATGAACTCAAACAATGATCAACAAAATAAAGCATAAAAGATTTACCAAGTATATGATACCTAATCTTCAATGTATCTTTTAGCTTATTTCTTTTCTTTCCTCTTTTCTCTTTGCCTTTCGTTAAACTTCTTTTATTTCTTCGCTCCGAAATAAATATGTTTAGGTTTTTAGTCTTTTAAAATAATAAACAGCAAGAAGATTCTTTTATTTTTCTTACAAATGTCAAAAAGGTGATATCTAATAAATTCAAATATAACATTTTAATTGTTATTTAATGATATTTCGATCAAAACAATGCCAGTTACTTTTCATAATATGACATCATTTTATTATAAAAGTAGTACTTATAAGTTAGAGCTTTTCATTTATTGAAAAGATGATAAAATTTTTATTAATTACATATCACTTGAGAGAAATAAAATTATACTATGTAATATTTTCGGTATAAATAATTATTCATTTAATGATTTTTTAATGAAAACTATTTTTTACAATTGTTAAAGAAAAAGATACCTTGGGAATTTAAATAGAGTATTTTAGTTGTTATTAAAATATTTTTAGAAACTTTCTCAAAAAAATACTTTTACAAAAACAAGTAGGCTTTTTTTTGACAATAAAATATCATTTCATTAAAAAATCTTTTTTTATTTACAAGTTAAATTCTCCTCACCAATTCAATTGTAATTCTAAATAGCTCAAAATTTTTATTTCAAGGGATCTCACGAGTAAATTATAAGTATGAATTTAATAAAGTAATTTCAATTTGAATATATTAAATCTAAAAAAAACTAATTTTCAAGCATGAAAAATGATCTATATGAATGTACTTTAATTGGATGAAGAGGCAAAGATTGTTTCAAGATTATGATTGTCTAATTTCAAGATTATCCACAAGAGACATCAAAAGTTTATAGCAAAAGATTACAAATTCACCATAAAGTAACTTTGGTATTGTTGCAAGAAACATAGATGGCATCATCAAAAACACATGGTTACTACTTTTCTCATTGTTGAACTCCTGCTTTTGAAGCAGAATTTTGTCTTAATAAAACAATCATTAAATTATAGAATTCATTTCAAATATTGATGTGGTAGAAGTTAGCATATGAAGTTGTTAAGGAGAACTACTGTGATGAACATATTGCAGCACCAGCTAAACCCGAACAGATAAAACAACCCAAGTAAAATTAATAACCAAAACTTGAGAAAAACTAATATTTACTGATTATTGAACAAATATTAAATACTTATTAAGTAGAAGCTAATAAGAAACTGATATGAAGTAATGAATGTATCAAATACTTCCGCATTCATCCTTTTACCTCTTCTCATGTACAAATGTTGTTAACAAAAAATAATTGTTCACCTAACTGTTTAACTAACTAACTTCCTGTGTGCTAACTGTACATAGCACTTTAACAAAACATACGTACATTATGTACATTGTATATTTACATCCCCCCCTCAAGTTGGAGATTGACGGAGATCAATCAATCCCAACTTGGACAGTGAACAATGAAACGTGGGAGCTGTGAAGGATTTGGTAAAAGAGACTGCGAGCTGAAATTTAGAGGAAACGTGGGCAGTTCGAATAAAACCTTCCTTGAGCTTATCACAAACAAGATGACAATCAATGTCGAGGTGTTTGGTTCTTTCATGAAAAATGAGATTAGCAGTTATATGTAAAATTGCTTGATTGTCACAAAACAGAGGAAAAGGTGGTAGTTGAAAGTCTTAAAGTATGTAGGTGATCCATTGTAATTCACAAATAGTAGTGGTCATGCTTCTATATTTTGTTTCTGCCGAAGATCTGGAGACCATAGATTGTTTCTTGGTTTTCCAAGAAATGAGTGAAGATCCAAGGAAAATACTATAACTCGTAACTGATTTGCGAGTAGAAAGGCATGTAGCCCAATTTTCATTTAGTTTCGCTTGATCATAGCCTAGGTTCATGAATGCATGATATATTTCCCAGAAAATTAATGTATGAGGAACTAAAACAAGTTGGGGTGATAAAAGGAAAAGTTGGAGGAGTGTAAGCAATACCTGGGTTTTGTGGCTGAGTTGAGATGTCTCCAACAGTAGGAATTTGATCACTTGAAGAAATGTTTACATTTGAGACATAGTCTTTGAGCTTAATAGATTGATACTTAATTCTCTTGCTTTGTCGGGTTGGTATGTGTGGGGAAAGGTGTAGCGCCCCAAATTAGGGGTTAGAATATTACGAAAATTTAGTACGTTTTTATGCTTTGCATATTGAATATTTGCT
>JAOSBL010000008.1:761873-772829 GCA_027568915.1 Erythroxylum roraimae
TATCATGGTGAAGTAGTACCTTATATAGGGAATACCTGCTGGATTTAGGTCATCTTTTGTGAATGGGCCGATCGGCCAAGGTACTGTTCTATATCTGGGCCTGAGCCTGGCACGACCGACCCAACCAGACATTATTGTTAATTGCCCTATAACTCAATTGTAGATACGACAGCATAACAATCTCCAGCCTTCTTCGACGTGTTGGATTGAGGATGCTAAATTTACTTTTAAATGTATCTCTAGTATTTTATTATAGAATTTAGGATAACATATTTTAAACTGATACTTTTTAATTTAGTACTTAAAATTTTAAAATTTTAATTAATTCTCTAATTTTTTTTAACTTTATCAACTCAATTCAAAGCGTTAGTTCTATTAGCATTTTACTGATTTGATCAATAATTTTTTTATATGACATGGAGATGTATATATGAAAAAATAATTATCAATTAATCATTTACATGGACTAAAACACCTGATATGTAGATTAATTGGCAATTAATTTTTTACGTGAAAGCTTATATGTCATAAGTAAAAAAGATTTATTAGTCAAATCAGCAAAATATTAACATAATTAATATTTTAATTTGAGTTCTTAATATTATAAAAATTGAATGCTTAATTAAAAATTTTAAAATTTTTAGCACTAAACAAAAAAAACGAATGCTTTACAATTTGTTATCCCTAAAATTTATTATTTTTAATTTTTCATGAAATTTATATCACGTAAATTTTAAATTTTGTTTTGTGATATAAACATCTTATCTAACTCTTTCTACTTTAGTTTCATGTCTTTTCTTTTCCTCGAGTGAATATTTATAAAAATAATTCTGCATCGTAATAATAATAGTAATCACAAGATTAAGGTTGTACTTGGTACACAACTTACAAAGATTATATGACTAAAAATGTAAAAGCCCTCCCTGCTTCGAGTTCAACACCTTCTAATGCAAGGAATTGAAAATTCCAAACCACCGTTTAAATCATGCCAAATTAAAAAAAAAGGCTCCAAATTTCAAAACAAATAAACAATTCTTACTTTGTAACTTATATTTAAGTTCCTAAAAGTTGTCTTCGATTTCTCCTTGGCCTTTGCAATGATGGCAAGTAAAGTATTCGTTCCATCTTGAATAGCTACAGCCTTTATCTTATGTGTCGTCCTCAAGTCAAGGTGCCAGAACTTGGAAAAATCAGCCAAAGTTGAAGAGGTTTGTTAAGTTTCCCACCAGTCGAAGTCCATGACAGGACAAATTGCTCAATCAAAAATCAATACAGGTGGAGCTGGTGGTCACAGGTATACGACCGAGTCAAGATCAACTGCTTTTGGCTCTTATACGAGGGAGTCCAGATCCTCTGTCCAGTTTTACTCTGTGTTATTCTGTTTCATAGAATCTCAGCCATTTATTTTGTAGGACCCACGCGGATCCCATGCGAGTCCTACATAAATAAATGGCTGAAATTTATTAGACACAATAAGACACTATAATATTGGACAGAGGATCTGGACTCTATACGAAGACATTTAATTGTATGATAGGAGCTATTTTCTTTGTAATAATAGCGAAACTTTCAGACAAATCATAAGTTAGCATTTATAGATTTGTACTCTCTGCTAATCAGTTATTTTCAAAATTTTGTACCAGTTAACACTATTAGAGCTACTAGTGCGCCTTTCCTGACTATAAGAATTAAAGCCATTTATTTACGGAAGATCTATGGTCAATAATGAGGTCAGTATCTTATGAGGACTAAAAATAGGGAGATCTCGGGGAGTGAGCACTTTGAATTAATATGACTTTTGTGCATTAATATGACTTATTCGGCAATTTGCAGTAAGTGGCATCAATAGTCTGTTTTTAAAAATATAAAATATTCGTTTAGACTATATGTCAGAAGAAGACTTTGAAAAGCTTATCCGTTATATATATATATCCAGTGATGCAAGAAATTGAGAAAATTTCCGGTCAACGTTCAATTCAACGGCACAATAAAATTAGTTGGTAAACATATGCAAGGCTGCTAGGAGTAAACTTGAAAATTATAAATTATTAATAAGACTTTTAAGTTGTCTTGTACTGATATTAAAGTAATAGTACTAATCTCAGTAATATTAATTGAATTTTATAATTATGTTACATTCATCGCAAATTCTGAAACATATTTATGTTCTTTAGGACACTTTTATACAATTAAAAAGAGAAAAAAGTATTCCATATTTATGTTTAATTTGTACTCAAAAGAATAAAGCAATAGATAGGTAAGGTGTCAGCTCAATGTATCCTCCACGACACTAAAATGCAAACGGAATGTTTGTTAGTAAAGGCATTATGAATCGATGATAGTATCTTAAGGCATGATTAATAGACCTCCTGAGTCGTTAGCAGAGGAGAAATACAGAAACAAGGGTTTTTTCAAATATATTTTACAAAAGATGTTTAATATTCTGTGTTTACCTTGTGCTATGAGCATTCATCCATTCATTCAATAAATGAGACCAACATAAATTATATAGATGCATGCTCATAAAACATGATAGACACAAAGTAACGGAAATTGGTTATCTGAACCCGTAATTTCCACCTTATTTGAGTATCCTTCCAAAGGCTCAAAGTTTAAGGAGCTTCCCGACCTTAACAACGTTCTAACTACTCTCAAGCTTTCTTAAATTCCAAGTCTTGTTAGTTGTTTCACTACTATAAAAATCTCAATACTTTGTATCTTCCATAACTTTTTATACAACTAATCTTAGATCTTCCAATTAACTAGCTCATTTGACTTGGTTAGGTTCACGTAGTCAATGATCCAATATTAATTTATTGAAGAACTTGCATTGTAGGTTGTTACGTACGCTGTTAATGGAGGATTATAAACCGAACCTTTGAAAAATAGCAGTGGGAAAGCTAAAATATATATGGATTCTTTGGCGCCTCTTTGGCCCTCTCGTCATTGTGAAAAAGAGAGAGCTCATGGCCGCCGATTTTGACCGAACCATTGATAAACAGTGACAGTATACGGCGTGTATAGGTGCGTTAGGTCAGAGAGAAGTTCATCAGAATAAAAATCATTAATGCCTGAAGAACGTGAAGTCTGAGAAAATATTTTTCTAGTGGGATTGAGTAGACTATAGAGTGTGAATTTGAAGTCTGAATTATGACTTTGTGTATTTGGAAAATTTAATATTTATAAAGGTTTAACAATGATTTTGAGTTTTGAATTGCAAAATCTTACATTGGGAAGTGTATAACAAGATAGGAGACTTCAACATATTGTGAAATATCTACCTAGGAGGTTGCTATTACAGGAAAATTATTGAATTCATGCGATCCTTAAGTTTTTCTAAAAGACGTATGAGAAAGAAAAGTAATTTTTTATGTGAGATTTTTAACCCTTATTTTAGTACTACGCTAAAGTTTTCAATTATGGGTTATCCTGTCGATAAATTTTAACATAATTATATCATTTTTGGTCGTCTCTCTTCAATTCTTCTTAGGCCTTCTTTTTTTCTCTTATAGTCTCTAAGTAAAATCTTCTTACATCTTCTCACCGAATTGCTAGAATGTCTCACAACATGTCTAAACCACTTAAGTCTTATCTTTCTTAATTTTTTATTAATATTAGCCATTGTTATTTGAGTAGTATGTTTTTGTCATATTATAAAACTCCTAAAGCACTTCTCTATTTAAGTTACCCTGATCTGATATGGTAAACTATGTCTTCATCGATCTCTCCATTACTTTGGATAATAGATTCTAGATATTTAAAACACTTTTTCTGTGGTTTAACTTTTGAACCAAACTTTACCTCCATACTGGAAGTTGTCTTATGACCCGAAAAGTTACACTTTAAGTTCTTAATCTTAATCCTACTTAATTTAAAATCTTTCGACTGCAACGTATCTCTCTAAAATTCTAACTTGACATTGATATCATCTTTTGTCTCAACTACTAAAACAATATCACTGATAAACAATATATACAAAGACACATCCTTTTGTATATTCCCGGTGAATTTATCCATAAATATAGAAATCAGCATATACTTTTTTAAGATTTTGATTATTCATATAATGAAGAAGTCTTCCTATAGAAATGTAATTACGTACGAGATATTATTAAGATGGAAGAGAGTAACATATCAATATTATATGATGCAACCTATTCACTTAACTATGACAATATATATGCTTGAAATTAACGGAACTTACTTTCGAGATCAGTTCTATTTAGCAATGAAAATTTTAATCCAACTTTTAAGTTCGGACCTTAATATGATCAAGCTCCCCTATACTGTTCCTAACCCTAACTAATGGCAGTTCAAACTTAGCCCGACTTGACTTAGCCTGCCGAACCAAATTAAAAGACTAAACCTAAACCTCCACTTATTTTGCAGGCCTGTTTCTAACGGGCTTCTGGCTGAACATAGAAGAATAATATGCCCATGAAAAAGAACCAGATCTGAAAGTGCAATACGTGGTTTAACGGGCTGTATGCGTCACCGATTGCTCACAAAACCGATAGTTTCATGGCATATGTTATGCAGACGAAGTGTATCACGAAGGATTAGAAGCATGACGAAACAATGGAATGAATAGAATTAAGCCACCATCGTCCCACATAAGATAGAGCACAAAAACTCATGTCAAAAGAAATAGGCATAGGAAGAGAATATGAAGATCCAATTGGTCACATCTCGTACGAAAGATTTAACAAGTAAATTAGCAGGAATAACTAGTGAAGGTCAAACAGCAAAACTGCAACAAAGGAAAGAGCACTTCTCTATGACCAGCCACACAACCAAGCTCTGCTATCCTTCTTGAATTATGTTGTGAGAGACGACGCCAACTTTTGCGTAAACTTAACCAGTTCCAGACTGCAGCGTGTTACTCAACCTACATCAAAGATTATTCGTCAATTACAAAATTTTTGAGATCAAACAGAATAAGAGAGACTGGAAATATTCAGACGAGAGAAAAAAAAAAAGGTAAGCATCTCTCCTTCTCTTCATTCACGGGTGGGACTTGTAAACATATTCGTGGTTACTGCCATAGGATAGACTGCAAAGTTAATACGTTTGATGCCGTAGTCCATGTTTCCATGTTTTTCTGTGTGCTAGTGTAATTCTGCTCATGATCATGGACCCTGAAAGAAATTCTTCTATAAGAAACTTACCAATCCAAGCCCTCAAATAGACCTTCTCCTTTGATGGCAGAAGTTTTAAAAATTGACCATTGTCTATTCTTTATCTTGTGTAATTCTAAAGCTTCAGTCACAGCAGCATCGTCAAGTGCGCCAGGAAGATCCTATAGTTATCGAAGAAATCATCTTAAAAACAGGACAGGAAAATGCCAAAAATTTGCTGTATAAATCACAAAAAGATACATTTATGCATTGAAATGGAAGAAAAAGCCCTAAATGCAACTTCTTTCTCAATTAACTATCAAATAAGTTGATGTAAATTTCTGCAGCCATCTAACAAGTCTTCGACAATGCACAACTAGGTAAAGACCGAACCTGCTTGTTTGCAAAGATGAGAACAACAGAACCTTTTAACTCTTCCTCCTGTCGAAAAAAACACATGAAATGCTCTCATTTATCATCAGGAAGGAATGCATCAACTCTCAACGTAATTCAGAATTCATAAATGAATGGAACAAATTTCATCATGAAGTATGGATCATTTTCTTTTTGTTTAAAAGAAGAATGGAAAATGATCTTTCCCATGTGCTTGTGTATATTGTCTATTCTCACCTACTAGTACAACTCCAAGTAATACTGAACACAAATGGTCCCCTCACATGCTCAAGCACAACACCACTTCAAATTTTAAAAAAGCAGAACCAAAAGAACTTTTCCCCTCAGAGAGAGTATGGGTACATGATCACTACTATGGACATGTTTAATTAACCCTTGTTAACAATTTATTGAGCAAAGCAAAAATATCTTGCAAAACCTTTTCCTCACTTATTGCAAAATTAGACTTTTGAAGTGATTGCATAAATGGTACATCTTAAATTGGCTGTGGGAATCCTAAGCTGAGTATTAATCCCACCAGTAACCTCTTCAGCCGAATTCTTGCTCACATATATCTCCATCATGACCCGAAAATAGGTGATATAGAGAGATTACATCGCTTTCATAATTAAAGTATTTAAATAAGCCCAGATTCTTGTTAACATCTAGCTGGCCAGCCATCGGCATAAACAACTCTAGAGAAGTTAACGTCCATTACACAGCTTATTTCAAATTTATAAGTAATAATATACCAAAAATTAAAGTGCATGATTGTTTTTGATGGGTAGGCCAACAGTTATATCTCTGGCTTTTTAAAAGGCAAAGATAAAATGGAGTTAAGCATACCTCCAGAATTGCATGAAACTCATCCTTGGCTATCACCAATCTATCAGTGTCACTGGAATCCACAACATAGATAATTGCTTGTGTGTTGGGAAAATAACACCTCCAATATGGCCTGTCATAAAACACAAAGAAAGCAGATTAAAAACTTATGAAGAATCAGTTTGATTAACAAAAGGGTTAAATATAATAGGACCTCCTTTAGCTTGACATTTTCTCATTTCAATTTTATATTTTAAAAACCATCATTTATCCTCTTATAGTATTGTTCAAATAACCTTCCAAATCACATTCTGTTAGTTTTTCGTCTATTCTTTTATTAAAAACGATGTAAAAGACAACAGAAAATATTGAAATTGATGTGAGCATTTGATGCACAAGAGCTTAGAATTTATAACAGAAATAAAAGAAGATAAACACCCAATCATAAGCTTTAATTTGGTGGAGTGAAGAGTGGAGTTTAGATGACAGCAAAGGCAACAAGGGCTGTTATTTTTTTCATGCTATGTTTCTTATTAGATAAACAACAGCAAAGAGTAAGCAAGTATTCAGCATCTAGCATACCATATGGTACATCTACATCTTTTCAGAAACAAAAATAGGTGTCATATATAACCTAACCAATTAGTGAATGATCTCTGAAAAGCTCAAGCAAAAAAGAATTCAATAATGAGGTTCTTTAACCCACATGAAGCCGATTCTGCTTTTAAGAAGACATATTACAACTAATAATAATAATAAGAATGAAGCAAACAACTCAGAAGTTACCTGATACTCGTTTGTCCACCTACATCAACAAACAAGACAGATGCCATCAAGATAAGATACTAACTTGAATTTAATTAACGAGATTCCAGCAATATTAAGCAATTAAAAATTTAAAATACTATACATCTTAATGAGCAACTTAATCCTAGAACGTTGATATTGATTCTGCATGAATTAGTCCACACAAGAACTAATAAAGCACTGGAACATTATGCAGAGCAGTAGCTCTAGTCTAGTTGTGACATAAATATCATTAATTAGGCAAGAAGGGGAGATGTTAATGGCTTGGAAGGGATAGACATGAGGGACAATAAATTGGCATACCGAGGTCCCATACTTGAAATTTGATATTATTGTATTGAACAGTTTCAACATTGAATCCAATTGCTGCATTGGAAAAACAAACTGATTAGAAATAAGAAAAAGAACAATAGGCTAAGCAAGTGTTAAACTTATTTAATTTAAAAAATTGAATTCTTAGTATGTCCATCAACTAAGTTCTTGAAGCACAAAACTTTGAATTAACCAAGTCTAATACAATAGAGCTCAAGGACGAACTAGAGAGCAACATAAAAGAACTGATCAGATCCAAATCTTTTATTTCCCATATTCGGAAAAAAAAATTCTCGGCAACTAAAATGAGCACGAAATCTACGTAATTACGGAGAAAGATACGTACTCGGAATAGTGGAGACAACTTCGCCCATCTGAAGTCGATCTGAATCAAATTACAAGTCAAAACGACAATATCATCCAAATCCAACAAATACCCATTATTCAAAAACTAAATGAGGAATTAAAAGCTTTTTTTTTACGAAAAAAGATAAACATTACAGAGAATTGTGGTTTTGCCGGCATTGTCGAGTCCAAGTACGAGGATCCTGGCCTCTTTGTTGCCGAAAAGAGAAGAGAACATCTTCGTAAACAATATACCCATCTTGGTTATTAACGAGAAACAGAAATTAGAATTAAGGATCAGATCTGCTAACAAAACAGAGCAGCCCTGTTCCTCTCTGCATAAACACAACCAAACGGCTCTCAGAAACGAAAACTACTACACGATTATAGTTATCCCCATACATATGAAATGAAAGTAACGTGCCTGAAGAGAACAGAAGAGGGTCTGCCCGCGAAACGAATTGTCTTTCCAGGGGCCGAACCGTAAAATCGAAAATTTTGTGGAGTGGAGGAGGAAGAGATAAAGAGAGTTCGTTTGTTGTTTGTGATTTCGATTTGGGAGCAGAATCGAAAAAACGAAGAAGGATGGAAGCTGCGTACAGAGAGGTAACTCAAGGGTGACGTGGATATCATTCTCTACTCATCTTGCCATGTCATCAAATGCCAACGTATTGTCGGGTAATGACGTGGTACACCTATAATTAGTTTCTCCATTCTACGTTGCTTTTTATTTGCTTCCGTATGTATTTTGTAAATTAATTTTCATGTGAGTTATAACTACTTATTGAAAATACGTTGTTTTTTTTTTGAGGGAAAACCGCCGTATCCATTAAACTAATAAAAATCCGAAATAGATAATGGAGGAGAGGTGATAAACATACTAGAAAAAAACGAAAGGGAATTATGAGCTAATCGATGAGTTAAGACATTAGACTGACGACTTAGTCATTTAACCTGAATATCTGGCCGTTATGCTAAAAGCAACTGGCAATCATATATAATCGAACCAAATTCGGACCAATCGGGTTCACTACTGTAGAGAGATGTTACCACATTTTGTGCATCGACAAACACAGTCCCACGGCCACTGCATCGAACCGAAACTTGCTCCAACGCCACTGTCAATGCTAAAGCCTCAGCAACTCGAGGAAAGAAATAACCCGGTCAGGACGTCGTGAAAGGATGTATAAAACTACCATCATCTGCACATGTCACAACTCCCGTAACCACTCGCCTAGCAGCTTCGAAAATTGCTGCATCAGAGTAACATCGCCTTTTAATAACTGTGTCCGAACTTGCTGTAGTAGTCGAGACAGAGGACAAAGGAAGTTGCACTGTCCGACGTTACTGCGCCTCAATCCACTCTTGCCAGAACTCCAAAGCGTGCTGCAAAATTAAATTTATAAAGTTTAATTTATAAATTAGTTAATGAAAGATAACAATAAATAAAATTCAATATATAAATTAGATTTATAGTTTAAGGAATTAAGGTAAAATTTTAATTGGTTAATTTTATTTCAGCATTTTTAATAAATATTTATAGATAACGACATTAGGATTAAACGGTTCACATAATTATGAAATTTTTCACTAAACAAAGATATAATTATATAACTATTATTTTATTAAATTTTATAGTTTTAATAATTAACATTATCTCATTTATTTTTATATATTTTATAAAATATAAAAACTATTTAGACAATAATCACCAAAATCATTTTTTCTATTTTTTTTACATAAGATAAAATGGTCATTATATATATAGTGGTCTTTAAAGCAATACAGATGTCATGTTTCGAGTGTTCATGGCCCAGATTCATTCACCGATGATGAATTGAAAAGGGCAGATGCTGGGTTTTCCACATTTTATTTATTGAAAATAAATAATTTATTTGTTAGTTTTAATAATTATTTATTGAAAATAAGTTGTTCTGTTATATTTTATAATTTAATAGATTATACATAAATTAGAGTTTTAATTTAAGGAATAAAATAAAAAATTAATTGGTTAATTTTTTATAATTTCAATAATTTTGATAGACAATTATAAATACCAATTAATCAGTTCACATAATTAATTTTTTTTTACTAAAGATAAGGATATAATTATACAATCATTAATTTTTTAGTTTTTATGGTTAATATTATTTAATTTATCTTTACACAGCAATAAATAAATAAAATTAATTAATGATATGAATTATAAATAATTTAATATAATTTATGTAATTAAAATAAATAAATAAATTATTAATAAATATAATTAAATTTAAAATATCTTCAAAATACATAAATTTCATTTACTTGAAAGAAAAATGAAAAATAAAAACAAAAGTTAAAGTCAATCATACGTAAGGTAACGACCTTAAAAGTCTTTTGGTCCTAAAATCTGCCAAATTTAGCTGTTTTGTCTACTCTGTGAGTAGAAGAGGCCACAGTTTTCCGAAAGTAATACAGATGCCATGCTTTGAGTGTTCACGGTACAGAATATCAACTTCGTTTCACGTTCTCTGAGCATTTTAGTCAATCATCAATTAAAGTCACAATCGTCTATCTCTTGTGTGTATTCTTCCAATCTCTTGTTTAACGAAAATAAGACTGTAGAACATGGTGACTGACTCAGCTTAGCTAGAGGACTCGTCCTCTAGAAGGACATACAAGTCTTGGAATAGCTAAATGAATATAAACCAAAAAAGGTGTTTTCTTTGCATAGTTTAGTTTACAGTAGGAAATTAGGTTCTTATGTGTTATGCTAGACTAACACATAATTTTAGCTAGACTAACACATAGTTGCTGAATAGCTAAATCAATGCCTACAAAAGTACAATTTTATACATAAAGTGAAAATATTTAATATAGATTAAAGTTTGGATCTATCTACTTCCTAGCGAGGATTAATACCCTCATTAATCCTTAATTAAATATGCCTCTAAAGCTAGACCTGGTATTTGGTCACTATTCAAACTTGTTACATCCGATACCTTATAATTTTCAATATGCATTGTGTCATCTTTCAAAGTTTCCAGCTAGAATTTGTCGATGACCTTATCCTGAATCCACATTTTCCAACCCCTTTGCCACACTTTTCCCTATAAATAGCAACCCAACCCTCTCAAATTCTCACAACCAATCCACAAAACATCAACATGAAGCG
>JAOSBL010000008.1:821715-831857 GCA_027568915.1 Erythroxylum roraimae
AAGGGGAAATTCATTGTCAACAGGATGCAAAGCAATTTCCAATTTACTAAAATGTTAGATAACTATGTAGCATCACAGCTAATTAACAAGAACTGAAACATACGGTGCACAATCACTTTGTCAGGAAATCTCTCCACAAACTGCTCTGCAGCGTATCTCCAATCGGCAGAACTGCACAGAGAAGTTTCTATTTATCGTTTTGTTTGTTGCAATTAAAAAACACACTAATTTAAGACGTTTGCACGCAGGGCAAAAATCCATGGAAATCGATAAAATTTTGACAAATCAACTCGAACCTACAGATTATACAGTAAGGAAACTCCGAGGCTCCAGAGAAACCAGTGCTTTGATTTTTGATAGGACTGGAGTAATTATGTCTCTGTGGTTTTTGCGCAAGGCATTGATGTAAAAAAAAAATCAATAAAAAGATCAGAAATCCTTTAATTAATTGTGTCTACCAATGCGACATTAAGCATCTCAATAGACTTAAATGTTTGAAGTAAGTTCCAAAGGCAAGACATTTTGGTCTAAATTCATATAGAATCTCTATTACAACCTATATTGATCACACAAGAATATAACTTTTCAAGAACTAGAATTGATTTTCACATCGGAATTTGAGCTAAAAGCCTCACAATTCCATACCAAGCAACCAAATACATTACTTAGTCAAACTCCAAAGACTTCAATTCCAAACACAGCCACATTGAAACCTAAAATCCCCAACCCTATCTCAACTCGTTACCTGCCAACAAGTCCATTAACCATGATAACAAGATGCTCCGGCGAAACTTTCCCCTGGGCAGCGGACGCGTCAAGCACATCCTCGCCACCGCTGTCTGTTTCAATCTCCACCCCTCTCATACTCCTTTCCTTGAAGCAGCCGCCACCGCGGCCGCTCCCCACTCTCTTCAACCACTCCATCATTTTCCGATCGGTCACCACTACCGTACCACCGCCACCGTGAAAAGCGAGCCTCGATCCAAACCGCGAAGTGAAACGTTCAAGGAGGCGGGAACAAGGCGGACTTGGGTTGAGAATCGTTGGGTTCTTGGGAAAGGAAAGAGTGTAACCGACCGCCACCATATGTAAGCGAAGAATCGAGAATCATCTAATTAGAGATAAATGCGAACCCGAAGCATCGACTTTTTTGGTGCTTTTTTAACAGTCTGGTTTCCTTAGTTACTTAGTAAGACATTTACATATGTTTTTGAGGTAATCTCTTTTTGGATTGTTTTATTTTCCAACAGGGACTGGTCAACTTCATCTATTCTACTTCTACATGTTTAAAATATCTCCGGGAAATAACTAATAGATACATAGGTGCAGGAACGGCAAGGCAATGGTGGCCGTTTGACTTTTTTCTAAGACTTCATATGAGATAACTCTAAAATCTAATCGGGTTTGCGTTGGATGATCTAAATTTGTGAGTTTGACTCATTTAAAATAATATTATTTTGAAGTATGAATTTGAATTTACACTAATTTGAAAATTTAAAATTTAAATTTTGGCACATTAATTTTAAATTAAAGCATTTTTATATAAGGTTAGCCCAAATCAAATTAAAAGCATCAAGAGATTATATTAAAAATATGCTAGACATAATTTTGTTAATGTGAATAGAGCAAATAAATCATGTAATCCTCGTTTATTTGTTAAAAGAATCTCGTCACATTTCAACGAATGATTTTAGGTCAAATGGAGTTGTTGGACACTTTAGTTTTAGGATTCTATTATATTTCGAATATTATAATGTCTAGGTAGATTGATTGAATTGTACTCTCGTGGTTTTTGTCAATGCATGATATTTGCTTAAAGGCACGTTTTCATCGTGTAATCCCAAACCATGCCGTCGTAAGGTTTTTTAAAATATGGTGGCTCTAAATTATCTTTTGAAAATCTTCCAAAACAATATTATCTTTTGAAATGGTTCAAGTCACGGTAGTCTTTTTAAGTTTGAATTCGTATAAAAAATTAAATAATTTTGTTAGCTAATTATTTGTATTTTACTATTGGCCATAAAATTTTTTGGTAGCGATTTACAAATCATTGCTAAAAGTAAACTTTTAACAACGAATGAGCTAAAATTCGTCACATAAAGTCAACGTATTTACAATGTTTTATACAATCGTCACTAAAGAAGTATATTTTGTGATAATTTTCTCTAATCGTCTTAAAAGGGTTAATATTTAGCAACATCTTGCTAAATTCATCGCCAATGTTAGAGCCTTTTGTGATTATTATCATTAATTGTCGCAAAAAGCTGAAATTTCGTCCCCATAAATTAAGATTTTAGATCTTTATTTTTTTTGGAGAATTGTAATGAATTTTTGTATATGATAGTATTTTTAAAAATAATAATGTTGAAAAGATAATTTTCTAATGATATGTGTGCTTAATAACCTTAAAGTTAATTATAATTAACATTTATATGATTTTTCACCTTCTTTATATTTTGGTTTAAATTATATAAATTTGTTTATATATATAGATTTATTTCTTTAATGATGTTTATTGTACATATTATTGTACCTCCATTCATACCAAAAAAAAATGAAGCAGCTAAAGTCCTAACTTAGTTAATTCTTATTAGTTAATAAAGTGTGGCAGTAAGAGCTGGTAGTTTCTGAGTACTTGTAGGATCAACATTCAATACCTTTATAAGGACTTCACTTTATTACGTGTTGCAATTAGTGCACTTGTTAGCATGTCTTCGTACATATTTTATTTGATATTTTCGCATAGTTTGCCTTTGAAATAAATATTGGCAAAATAGAGAGTCTGAGTGATCAAAATAGAACTTCGATATAAGTAAAAGTGTGATTCCCATTATAATAATTTATGATAAGAATTTTCTTTACTTTAAAACCTTAAGATGTATTATAGGCATTTTATCCATTTCCCAAAGACTCAAGACTTAACTCTAGGCTTTTTTTTCTTTTTAAAGTCCTGAGATTCACTCAACACGTATAAATTTCATTTTAAGCCCTATCACATGGTTATAAACATTTTCTACATTTTAAGTCCTAAGACCCAATTTTATGAACAAGTGTATTATATTAAATTCAAAACTGTTTTTTTCGCAAGCTTTGTTTTGTGTTAAAGAGCGTCGATAATCGTCCAATATCATTCTTCTTCTTTGTAGTATGTGGTTGTTTGTCCATCTAGATAAGTCGTCTAACTAATGTCTACCATATGTTTTACTTTAATAGTACAAATATTTGTGTTTGAGTTTTGTGTGAATGCAAAAGAGGTCTTGAAAAAGTGTTGTTGTTTGGAATATTCTTAAAATCATTGATGAGTTTCTATGTTCTGCTTTAATAGTCTAAGTATTTATGTTTGAGTTTTGTTTGAATCATTTTCATTACTGAATTGCTTTGCCTTTAGCATGTTAAGCAGATGAAAGAAGACAACTTGCTACAAAATGTTTCGGACAAAGTTTCGTTAATTTTTTAATTTATTTAATTATATGTATTTTTGTTTTACTTATTTAATGATTAATTTCACTTTTACTTATTGCTCACAGATGAAGCTTAATATTGTTGATATCGACAACCGTGATGTTTCAAGCTGTGTGACTTCACTGTTGAAACAAACGGTCAAATATCATCGTTATCGATTACATAAATACTACAAATCTTTTCCTACTTATGAGAAGACAAGGAGACATGTTCCTGAGTGGATGTCTTCAGAAAATTGGAGCCAAATGTACGATTATTGAGCCTCAACCAACGTTGAGATTTGCCTTATTTCTCTTCACATCTGCTTTCATTAATCTTGTTAAACAATTTAATGACTATTTCTTTTTTTATTTAGGAAAAGTGTGAGAAAGCCAAGGTTAACAGAAGAAAAATAAAAACTTCTCACAACCAAGGTTCCAAATCATTTGTTTTTTTGTGTAGAAGTTATAATTATATTAGTAAATACAATATTATTTATTGTGTTTTCAAAAAAAAATTCATAAAACAAAGTGAAAAGAAACTACATGGACAAAAATATGATAAGATCACACTGTATAAACACTCACTATAAGGAAGGTCAAAGTTGGATGTCAAAAGAAGTACAAAATAACTATATAAGTATAAAATTTTATTTAAATTTTAAGTTTATGTATTTAAGTAGTACTAACTAATAATATTCGAATTAAATATTGATTCTATTTTTTAAATTTTAGAATAAGATACAGAAGTTGTTGTAAAGATCATTGTCTAACGAAAATGAGCCAAATTTAGATGATATTTGCAACAACGTGCTCGGTATAAAATCCGTCTATATCAAAGATCTTGGGTTTGGTCCTAAGCCAACTGCTTCATCCTCATCATGACCAGCACATGTTGATCGTCTTGAAGAGAAGAACTAGTCACTTAAGACTAAATTAGAATGTAATGAATAAAAGTTATAACATAATGAATGAAAGTTGGCCATGATTGAAAAGATGGTCAAACAAATTCTTGACTCGAATTATGTAAATAGTAGTGACGATGAAAATGAGTCTTAGATTGTACATAACTATTTTTGTTAACGTTTGTAATTAACATTTAATGATATTTATTATTTATATAAAATGTTTCTAATTTCTAATTATTTTTAATTATATTTTCATATAATAAATTATAAAACAAAAAATTTAAATATTACATACAATAACATGAATTAAAAATGTCAACAATAATTATAATTAACATGATAAAATTTTTAGTAATAATACTTATTAAAAAATTGAAACGTAACTAAAAAGATTTTTCATGTTTTTAAAATTGTCACCAAAATTTTTTAGCTACGTTTTAAAAGAAGTCGCCGATAACTTTTGGCGATGTTTCTAAAATCTCGGAAATTTGTTTTTTTGCTACAACTGTATATCATCACCAATAATTTTTGGTGACGATTTGTCTATTCGTTGCAAATATTATTTCCTACATTTAGTCATTTACAACAATATAGCTAATAATATTTAATTATGAAAACTAAGCGTATCAAAATATTATTAACGATAATTTACCGTATCTTCGTGTATCTCTTTTAGTTATTTTGCTAACAAAATTTTGCAGCGATTTGGACAACGATTCAGTATGATCGCTAAGTATTATCAGTAACGAATTAGGGATCCTTGTAGTATTACTTCGTTAACTAGAGGCCGTTGTTGATGATTGAAGGAAACATGACGAGCTTTATTGTTTCTTTCAACCGTATCAACTAACGAACAATCTGAAATTCTTTTGTGTGTTGGGTTGCGTTTCGAAGACCATGTGATAACGATGAAATGTGAGAAAAAACAAGAAGACTCACGGTACTAGTCCTGCCACGCGTCCGTTAAAATTTTCTGGAACCAACCACCGTGGTGGTGGTGGACACCGCTGTCTGGTAATACAAACAACATAGTATCACGGGCACAACATAAACCCAGCTCACGAGAGTCTGCCTGCTATGTTTGATAGATTTTGCCAAGCAATTCAACCAATAACTTGTTGACGAACACTATCCACCTTCCAGTTCACACCACTCAAGTCATTACTCAATACATAGTACAGTTCAGCAATGATTGGACTTCATAACTCACACTCCATATCTGCGTCTTGTTTTTTGTTTTGCTGGCTGTAGATAACAGTGTCTTCCTGAAGTCAATATAAATGAACGCAGCGCCACAACAAATTTGGTGCCACACACCTTCTGATTAAGAATATGAAGCAACACCTTCCGCTTCTTTCTATTCTCTTCTTCATCACCTTCTCAACCAACATACTATTGACCACCGGCCAATCATTTCCATCGAATGGAAAACCACCAGATAACGAGACCATATACAAGATTTCAAAGCAACTCTGCTGGGGTTGCATTGGAGAGTCACTACAGTTTTTGTTTGCTCATAACTTGGTGAGAGCAGCCAAGTGGGAGCTACCTCTCGTGTGGGATTTTCAGCTCGAGAGGTACGCAAGGTGGTGGGCTGGTCAAAGGAAAGCAGATTGCGAACTTAAACACTCGTTCCCTGAAGATGACTTCAAGCTTGGAGAGAACATATATTGGGGCAGTGGTTCTTCTTGGACGCCGACTGATGCAGTCGGAACCTGGGCTGGTGAAGAGAAGTACTACCACTATCCGACGAACGAATGCGACGAGGGACAAATGTGCGGGCACTATACGCAAATAGTGTGGAAGACAACGAGGAGAATTGGTTGTGCTCGGGTAGTATGTGACGACGGTGACGTGTTTATGACTTGTAACTATGATCCTGTCGGGAATTACGTCGGTGAAAAGCCTTACTGATGATAGGTGCTACCAGTATTGATCAGGAGCCCTCTGAGATTAGTTTGTCTTATGGATTGTACGCACATAAAGAATCGGATTAATCATGCTACCAATAAAAATAATTATGTATTTTAGGTACAACTATATATTTATACATATAATCAGGCCTAGTAATTCACTATAATTCTGCGTTGGCTTTCTCCAGATGATCTTTTTTTTTTTTTTTGAACCATGGTGGTTAATAAGCATTCTGTCTCGAAAATATGCGTTCTCTTAGTTGCTCCCGATAGATCTCCTCATACAGATTCTTAAAAACCTCAAAACATCTGAGAGTAAAAAGACCAACATGCTGCGGATCCAAGACTAAGTTAAAACGTTTGTTATTTTAAGAGTAAGGACACAATCCAAAGAATACATGAAGTAAGCAACAGAAGCTCCTCACTACAGGGAACCATAAAAGAAAAACATAATTTTACAATTCAAACACTTTCTGAAATGAAACTCTCAAGCCCAAAGAGCTTACACTGCTTGGGAATGATTGAGGTGCAATAAAGCATATGCAGGGTATAAAGAGGGAGGAGGACGAAAGTATAATAACTTAGGCTTTTTAAGCCTTTACATGGAAATTTATCTACAAAATATAGAGAAAACGAGGAAATCCAATCAAACAACGGTTGATTGATTATATTGGTCGGAGTTCCATGTAACTTTTTAGGTACATTTTAGAAGCGTCTTAAGAAGAAGAAGACTATATCAACCCACACCCGATTCCAAGTTGTATAAACTGATTAAATAATCCTTATCGGGAAGAACAAACAATTTAATAAGGCCTCTCTCCAACAAAATTTCCAGGAGGATCATAGTTGCAGGTCGTGAAAGTATCACCATCATCACAAGTCACGCTTGCACATCCGACCCTTTTTGTATCCCTCCAAACAATTTGTGTGTAATGCCCACAATCCCCGCTGTCAGCACAAGAATTAGAATAATAATCATACCACTTTCGCTCCGATACCCACTCCGCTACAGCCTGAGCCGCAGTCCAGCCTGAACCGCTGCCCCAGAAAATGTTCTCTCCATAAGGTCCATTGGAGTGCTTCAAATTGCAGTCTTCTCGCCTATTGTCGGCGTACCATTCCGCGTAATGCTCTAGTCTTGTATCCCAAACCAATGGCCCGAGTCTCAGAGCGGCACGAGCAGCATTATGAGGAGCCAAGTATTGGTTGGCAAGACTTAGGTACTGACCAGGCTGGCTAGGAAGGTCAGCATTGTTCCCCGAAATGAGAAGTGCCAAAATGGCGAATACGAAATAGCTACTGGTATGCATTTGGATTTTGGACCGCTCGTCAGGGTGGTCTAGTCCTGCAATTGGTACGGTGCAGTTCTGACTTATATGGAAGCTTAGGGAGTTGTTGGACCTAGAGTGTCAACTATGGGGTGGCATCCATGTTCGATAATGATTGTCACATTTCCTTTTGTGGGAGATCAAAAGGTTGAGGCCAAACGATTTTGCTAAGATTTGATTGTTTAATTGAAGCACGCATGCAATACTTTAGGAAAAGAGTAATAATTATAATTCATAGTTGAGGCATTCATGTAATACTTTAGGAGAAAGTAATAATTATAATTCATAGTCGAGGCCCTCGTGTAACACTTTAGGAAAAAAGTAATAATAGCTAATAAGAGGCCACCTCAAGGTAGAATGCAACATGATTTTAGACCTTCTCTTTTCTTCTTATTTTCTTTAATAAAAAATTAAAATTATTTTCAACACTAAACCAAGTGATATCCAAAGATCATAGTCTCGTAGGTAAAATTTGTAGAAAATGTGAATTTATGGCACCGTTAATACAGGCAATATCAACGGAGGTGCAAAGTTGATGGCCAGAAGATTGGCGGGACCTTTTATGGCACCGTTAATACAGGCAATATCAACGGAGCCGCGAAGTTGCAATGATGCCAAATTTACAAAAGGTCCCGCCAATCTTCTGGCCGTATTTGGGTTAAAATAATAAATATATATAACCCATTTTTCACTACAGATAAAAGTTAAAGTCTTATGAAACCCTAATTCAACATTAAGTCAATCCGGGTCAACCTCCCAAACCGGATCCGAATAAATCTGTTAATTAATATCCATCTTAAACAGGGCCGTCATGAATAGCCCAAATTGTTGGATATGACGCTAGGTGGGTGATAACTTTATTGATATAACAATAACAAAAACAAGAAAATGAGAATTTTGTTAAGTGTGAGATCTGCGAAAATCTAGTATATATTCTTACTTTTATTTAGTAGAAAAGTTGTTTTTAACAGACACACGAGTAATATGTATTTATATATGCATATACAAATTAAAATAAAATTAAATAATGTAGTACTAGTTTTTTAAATAATAATAATAATAAAGACATAAAATAATAATAATACTAATACTATAAATAAATACGTATAAATAAAAATATAAAAATATGTAGTAAAATATACAACACAATAAATATAGAATAGGGTAATTACATAATTGATATTATAATAAGTAATATCTTTAATTATTTTCTAAATTATGGTACTTAAGGTAATTTAGTCAATATTACCATATTCACTTTTTTTTTTTTTGGAAAACCATATTTACTTTTTCCTACGGTAAAATATGAGATACTCCAATAGCACTTTAAGCTTGGATGAAATATAAGAAGCCGTAAACCAATTCCGAAGTCCGAACACAGCGTGGCATTGGCAGCTCCTCACGCACCTCCGCTGCTCAACTTCATTCGGAGGCTGTCCATGGAGGTTCCTGACTCCAGATTTTCCTTCTTCCACACTGAGCAGTTAAATCGCAATCTGCTCTCAGAAAATGACCACATAAAACCCAAAACTCATAGTAGACTTAAGATCCATGTATGGAACTTGAAGAAAAAAGAACAGTATCATCATTGTTCTACAGTTGATTGGTTTGATAGTCGTGCTCGAGGGAAGCATGCCGTTCTGGCATAATTTTAAAAACGGGATCGGACCGATCGGTTTGACCAGTTCGACCGGTGACCGATCAGCTGTCTGGTCCGATTTACCCTTAAAAATCGGTTTTTAATTGAACCAGTGAGAACCGGTCAAAACCGATCAATTGACCGGTCGAACCGGTCTGGTTTGACCATTGGTTCAATAAAATTTTTATTTTTTTATTTTTTGGTATATATTTTTTTATTTTTTTTTATTATTAATAGTATATATAATTAAATATAATTATTGCATAATTATGACGTCACACCGGTCAAATCGGTGACCAATAAAGCCTCCAATTCGATGACCAGTCCGAATTTTAAAACACTGCGTTTTGGACAATTATTATTTGTAGGCCTAAAGATAGATCTTGCCTATAACATCTGTGGTCTACGTTAGGATTACGAAGGTTAAAAGTACATAAAATAATTAGATATTTCATAAATATAATTAAATATTTTAATCCCATTGTTAGTTGAAGTCGTTGAGTAACATCAGCTACAGTTAACTATGTTGCTGTCTTTAAGTTAATTTGGGACCCGGGCGAAAGTGACAGGGTCTTAGGGCCTGTTTGGTTGAACGTTAATTAATGGAACAGAACGGAACAGAATGATTTATAATAGAATAGAACGTAATATAGTAAAAAGTTGTTTAGGAGGGATAGATGATTCATAATGTAATGTAGTGAAATGTTGTTTGGAAAATAGATGGAATGGAATGTAATGTAAACTAAATGACCATTATATCCCTTATATTAAGATAGTTATTGCAAAAAGTGTAACGGTACAATTTTAAAACAAAAATTATATCCAATTAAAACGTTACGGCGGTGATAAATAATATTTTTATATATTTTCTATTTTAAAATATCAAAAATTTTATTATTTTATAATTAATTAAT
>JAOSBL010000008.1:831957-846920 GCA_027568915.1 Erythroxylum roraimae
CCAAAGATGAAGAGAAGCAAGTTAAGAGAGGACCACGACTCATGAGTGAATAGTACAATTCCCAAGTTGCTTCTTGAGTTTCAACCTCAACCATCAAAAGCATACAACACCCAAATCACTTCTCTAACTACTGAAACGAATATAGAACATAGCATCAGCACTTCACAAGAAAGGTCAAAACACTCATAATTCCAGAAGAAAAGGAGGGACGGAAGCTAGGGAATTTTTTTTAAAAAAAGTATTGCTTACAAACTTGAAAAAACCCAGTTCAAGAATCTCTCACTACACCGACATGTACTTTGAAAACAATGGACTGTCACTTTGAACTATCTCATATTGCAGAAAAATCCAAACTCTTTTTTCGACAGTCTAACCAAATTTAGCGACACAGCAACCGCAACCCAGAAAGAAGAATATGTACTTGAAGCTGAAGCAACGATGCTCTTCCAAACACGCTTCTCGACTGCTACAATGGTCCCCTGCCAACTCTCTTCACCTGCTACAATGGATATTGTGTTCCCGCCAATATTGTGTTTGTTGTTATTAGTAAGAATAAAAAATGGTAATATGAAAGATTATTGAGGATATATTAGGTAGTGTATGTTTATTAGTTTACGTTCCATCCTAAACCCCCCGAATTGGAGGTTTCTTATTTTTACTGTTTAGGATGAAATGAAACGTAACATGAAACCTTCTGCTTTCATCCTGTGCCATTCTATTCCATTATAAAACTTCCTTCCAAATAATGGAAGTGTGTTACATTCCATCTCATCCCATTATTAACCTCTAAACTAAACAGAGCCTTAAACGTTCATTAGCTGTATTCCACTATCAGTATCGGAAGTTCTTAAAGTACAGTGAAACATATCGTTTCAGTAATGACTTTGGTCGTCAAACTGAGAGAATGCAAAACGAATGATTAAATAAATTATTGAATTTAAGTCTCACACATGTTGAAATATACATATGTATTTGTGTATTTATTATTGAATGGCTTGGTTCTATTTCATGTTGTCCATTGAGGTATAACGAATACCTACTGCATATATGTTACACCTAATAATTTGTTCTTTACGTATTTATAAATAAGAGTTGTATGTTACACCTAATAATTTTATTTATAGAGAAGAGTTGCAATTTGTTATTAAAAAAGGATTATTATACCTCAGGTAGTGATGGATCTGATCCATGTCGCGAAGGACGATGATCATTGGCGAATGACTTTTGTCTTTTATCTCATAAATTGGATAAAGTGGCGATGTCACTTCAGGAAAGTCTTGCTTTAGCATTAAAGGAGAAAATGAAAGATGACCTACTTACTGTTCAGACAAATGAAAGCCAATACGACTCGACAATGCGATGACGTCTAGAAAACTTCCTCCAGTGCCACCACTACAAGTGTTAATGACAGTGATATGTTTGTGACACTGATAATTACTTTTGTTAATTGTCAAGGACAAATATGAATTAATTTCTGCGTAAAATGTTAAGCATGACAGGAGAACCGAAAATTCAATCAATTCAGGATTTATATCAGACTTGGATTTGAGATGCCAATTTATTAATAATCACTATAAGATTAAAAATATTATTTTAGAAGAAACTCTACTTAATTTAATCTTACTTTACCCACCGACCCCACTCGTTCCCGTTACTTTGTTGTAATGTTCGCTCCGCGTCTCATCTTGTGTCAGCAAGAAACATCTCTCTCACACACACACATATATATATACACAGAGAACACTCGGTCCCCATTCTATACGCAGCATGAGGTACTAAACGACAAGGTTTTGAGTTCAGAGACAGAGAAACTGCACTGATAATTTATTCCACAAAAGTGTTAGGCTTGTGTTTGTATATACATAATTAATATTTTACAAATTAATATATTCAATAATATAATAATTTTATGGTTTTTATTTTAGCTAAATTAGTTATCAATTAATTTATGCTTTTAATTGGTATATTTTAAATAGTCCCAATATTGTAACTTATGAACACTAATCTGACCTTTGAGCTTATAGATGAAAGCAACACATCATACTGGTTTGTCGCATTTCCTTTTCTACCTTTCCTTTTCTTGGAATTTGACAATTGAATAAAAATCATGAAGATCCAAACTGAAGTCCTTTTCCTACTCCTAATGCGATCACAAGCCAAAAGGACTGCACGTCTCTAGGCAAAATCACTTCCATTCTCAAGTAGTAAAGTTAGAATTTGCTTGAGAAAGATGCATAAAGACCAAGTTCGATGATCAAAGAGATGCGGTGGAGGATAGGAGAGATTAAAACCAAAAAAAAACTCCAGTCCATTTTGTACTTCACTGATAAGTAGCTTAGTATCAGTTAGACTAAATGTAAAACTCTGTACGAGGACAAAACATAAAAGTTGTACAACTCACATCAGATTAATTGCAGAATCTAAACAATTCTACTGCAATAGTACAATAGCAAAAGCAGTAACTCTGCACTTTCTAGTACTTATTGTCTTATCTAATGTGCTTCACTCATTTGATCCCTTTGGTCTACAATACTTCCCAATATACCTCTAGAGATCAGATAGTCCGGATAGTTAAGTTTACATATCGTTGGATTTGACTAGCGCCGGAAAAAAAAGGACGGGAAAAAGACTTGGAATGGTTGGCTCTGAACCTCCAATTCTGAAGCTATCTTTAAACTGTCGATGTACGTGAAGTAGAGAAGCTAAGAACTATGGACTTCGAAGAGCAAAACCCAAGTCTTGAATCATCCCTCATTGATCAAGAAATAGAATTGGAACCTAAACGTGGATTCAGCAAACACGAAATTGTCGAGGAGTTGAAGAAACAGTTGTGGTTGGCAGGGCCGCTTGTGTCAGTGAATTTCCTCATATTCCTGTTACAAGTTATTTCCGTCATGTTTGTGGGTCATCTTGGAGAGTTGGCCCTTTCTAGCGCATCTATGGCCACTTCTTTTGCTTCAGTCATTGGTTTCAGTTTGCTGGTAATTTTGCAAGTTTGTGTCTTCAATCAGTTATCGTCAATACCTTTGCTTGAACTAGTATCCTGACAAGTTTCATTTTTGTGGTTAATAGAAAGGAATGGGGAGTGCATTAGATACGTTCTGTGGTCAATCTTATGGAGCAAAGCAGTACAATATGCTGGGCATACACTTGCAGAGAGCCATGATTGTTCTTCTACTCGTCAGCATTCCCCTGGCAGTTGTATGGGCCAATGCAGGACAGATTCTTGTGTTCTTAGGACAAGATCCACAAATATCAGCTGAGGCTGGAAAATATGCTCGTTTCATGATCCCTAGCATTTTTGGCTTCGCAATCCAGGAATGTCACGTCAGGTTCTTGCAAACCCAAAACAATGTCACGCCCATGATGATTAATGCAGGATTAACAACTTTTATCCACATATTTATCTGTTGGATTCTGGTTTTTAAGTCTGGTCTTGGAAATAAAGGTGCTGCAATGGCAAATGCCATCTCTTACTGGATTAATGCTTTGTTGCTGGTGCTATATGTGAGGATATCACCTTCCTGCAAGAAATCTTGGACTGGCTTTTCGAGGGAGGCCCTGCAAGGAATACCCAATTTCCTAAGACTCGCAATTCCTTCAGCTGTAATGCTTAGGTATTCTGCATACATACATTAGTTATGACATCAAAGTGATATCTAGGTCAGTAAGTACTATTCAATTTGATCTTCTTCTTATTACGTCTTCAACTAGCTTGGAGATCTGGTCATTTGAGATGATGGTTCTGTTATCTGGTCTTCTCCCTAATCCAAAGCTTGAAACATCGGTGCTATCTATCAGGTTAGGCTTGTACATGGCCTATTGGCCTGAATTTGTATAACCTGATATGTGTGGCCACTTAAACTGACAATCTTGCTTTATCGCCAGTCTCAACACATGTGGAACGATTTTTATGATACCTCTTGGACTCAGCAGTGCTATAAGGTAAGCCTGGGACAACTCAGGTTCACCGATTGAAGGTCCTCAAAACATTAATAGCCGCTTCCTTAGTCCGGAAAACGTTCTTTACCCTCTTTTTTTTTTTTTTTTAATATTTCCCTGATAAAACAGTACCAGAGTCTCAAACGAGCTTGGTGCGGGCCGACCCCGAGCAGCTCGCCTATCAGTTTGCGTTGCAGTAACCATGGTTGCTGCAGAAGGCACCCTGATAACCTCAATCATGATCATGGGTCGCAACTATTGGGGCTACTTCTACAGCACCGAGAAAAAAGTAGTGACATATGTCAGTGAAATGTTACTGCTCGTTGCAGCATCACATATCCTTGATGGAATTCAATCTGTGCTTTCAGGTTTTTCGAACATTTTCGAAACTTCAGAATCCACCTTGACACGCGTTTGTAGTTTTAATCTTTCTTAAGAAAAATTCACAAGACTCGTGTAGAATGATACTAGCAGAAATATGTTACTGACTAACCAAGGTTGTTTTGACATCATCAGGCACTTGTAGGGGATGCGGATGGCAGAAGATTGGGGCTGTTGTTAACCTGGGAGCCTACTATCTAATGGGCATTCCTTGTTCTGTATTACTAGCTTTTGTCTACCGTCTTGGAGGAAAGGTAGTTCCAAACCTACATTTTTTTGCAATCTTCTTGTGGACAGATTTTGTTTCAGCATTGTTCCCCCACTACAGGGACTCTGGATGGGAATTATAGTGGGACTGTTTGTCCAAGCACTAGCTCTGAGCATAGTAACTCTACGCACGCACTGGGACCAGGAAGTAAGTGTCTTACGTCCTCTTTTACTTCACCTGATCTTCTGTTCTAAAGCATATTCTGAATCTGACCCGGAAGATAATTCTCATTCACGCATCTTATCTTCCAGGCGGTGAAAGCTAGAGAAAGAGTATACAAAGCCATGATTTCAGGGGACCCCAAATCATAGAAGACACTCAAAAGCAGTTGCGGAAGTTCTAATTGGGTCATTACCCTGGAGGTTTCACAATTTCTGGAAAGGTCTATGTAGAATAACGTAATCCATGCCTGAAATTGCTATTAACAAAATCAAAATCGACTGTGTGAACTATTATATAAGCTTACCGCCAGGCTATCAGATTGATAAACTTTGAAACAAAAGAATTGAATCAACTTGAGATGGTGTTAGCTACGTTGAGAACTTGTGTAATAGTGATGATCAAATTGCTTCTATTTAAACCTTCAAGTGGAACCCTGAGCTGAGGGAAAATGATAAGAAAAAAGAAACCGACTGTTCCCTGCTTCAGGATTTGGGATTTCTATCCTGACTCCAGATAACTCAGTTATATCGACTGGATTTTCCATTCTTTGTAGCAGACTGAATTTTGTGATCAACCTGTCCCCAAATGTCAGTTACATTGCAGATAAATTGTTGTTTCTACTTTGCTTTTTGCTTTTCACTGAAAAGAAATTCTTCATTCACTAATCCTTCTGTCTTTTAACCCCTTCTCAAGTCCACAAACATCAGCTCTCAAATTTGACGCAGGAGTCTATGTTTAGTTATTTGGCTACAAGGGTGTTGGTTTTATTCTATTTTTCATCTAAAGAAAAGAATTGCCCTAATGGACTGTAGAAAAAAGTATGTCCACCATTGGTTTCAATTCAACAAAGGAAAGCCTGTCCACAATGAATTTTGTTCTCCCATCAACTGTACTTATTAGTCAATCCAATCAATATGTTTATGCTTGTACAAGAACTTTTTAAGTCTTTAATGACACTGATAGCTGAATAATTAATTAGTTGCTCCGCTTTCCTTCAATGGATGCACTGGTGGAGGCAAAAGATTCGTCTTTACTTGGTAGTGCGTATTTCCTTCATTGTTGTATTCTTAAGTTGTAGCCTTTATTCGGAGTGGATGCATAAACAAGAAAAAATTATATGCGCAAGATAAACTCCCATTAAAACAAAACTTAAAGGGAAATAATTGAAGATACAATCTAGCCATAGATGAGCCAAACAACAAAGATTTTTCTGAGTACAGTGCAAATTTTTTGCTTAATATTCTGTTGAAAGAGTAAACAAATCGAGGTTTTCATCTTTGAAGCTTGAAGGAAGAATCCTTATGTATCAGCTCCAATAGTAAGATTAACTGTACTTACTAGCTTGAAAAGCTTTTCTGCTTCAAGGGAAATAGAAAAAGGAGATGGACGCAGAAATGTATAATCCGAGTCCTGAATCACAGGTTATTGTTCAACACAAAATTAGTGGACCAGGAACAGTGTTTGACAAAGAGGAGATTTTCAGGGAGATGAAGAAGCAGTTGCTGCTAGCAGGGCCACTAGTATCAGTTAATTTATGCTTGTGCTTAGTACTAACGATTTCTATCATTTTTGTTGGTCATCTAGGAGTTCTAGCTCTTTCTGGTGCTTCCGTGGCCAGTTCCTTTGCTTCAATGGCTGGTTACATCTTCTTGGTACGACAGGTTACTTAGATCCTTCATTTTCTTGTATCTTCTCAATTGTATTTACTTGACTTTTGGTGAAAAATTGAAGTATTTCATGCCATAATTCTGTCTGAAAATTTCTACTCTTGCATCCCTTGAATAGCGAGGAATGGGAAGTACTTTGGAAACATTCACCGGGCAGTCCTACGGAGCAAAACAGTATCGCATGCTTGGCGTACACCTGCAGAGAGGCATGATTGTTCTTCTAGCTCTCAGCATTCCCATTGGAATAGTATTTTCTCAAGCTGCTCATATTCTCATTCTCTTCGGACAAAACAGTCAAATAGCGGCTGAGGCAGGACGTTATTGCTGTTTCCTCATACCCGGTGTTTTTGGGATTTCGCTCCTGGAATGTCACGTCAGATTCCTTCAAGCACAGAATAATGTGTTTCCGATGATGATTAGCTCCGGAATTTCTATGTTACTTCACCTTCCCGTTTGTTGGGCGCTTGTGTTCAAATCAGGACTTGGAAGTGCCGGAGCTGCCATGGCAACCAATGTCTCGTACTGGATCAATGCATTGTTGCTAATTGCTTATGTCTGGTTCTCTCCGTCATGCAAGGAGACTTGGACAGGATTTTCCAAGGAGGCGTGGTACTGTATTCCAAGGTTTTTAAAACTAGCCATTCCTTCAACAGCAATGATCAGGTTACAGAGTGGCACCTTCCATTTCTCGAAATGTTAAAATTTCCCACAATGCCTTATCCTGGAACTAATTACTTGCCTCTTTGGTGCCTTAAACAACAGTTTGGAAGTCTGTTGTTTGGAGATAGTGGTCTTGTCATCTGGCCTACTTCCGAATCCTAAGCTTGAAACATCAGTCCTGTCCATCAGGTTTTGTCCCTACCAATCATGTTAACTTTTACGTAATTGTTGTTATCTACTTTGAATTGCTAGAGGGATAACTGATAAAAAAACTTCTATCCTTGTAGCTTTAATATTTATCTACTACTTTCGATGATTCATCTCGCGCTTGGTAGTGCAGTAAGGTGCATAAATCAAACTAAATCAACTATTTTACATACATTTATCATCTGATTCTCCGACCTAATAGTCCCTTTTCTATGCCTTGTCTAGTACGAGAGTTTCAAACGAACTTGGTGCTGGTAGGCCACAAGCAGCTCGTCTCGCAGTGCAGGTTGTGGTTATCACGGTCCTATCAGAAGGCATCATTGCTTCTATTATCATAACCTCAGGTCACAAAGTTTGGGGCAATATATACAGCAAGGAGAAACGAGTGGTTAAATACGTTGCACAGATGTCTCTGCTTTTGGCTGCATCTCATTTCCTGAGTGGCTTTCAATCTGTGCTTTCAGGTGCGTAGCAGCTACTCCTGAACTCACATTGGTATATGTTGTCCTGAAGTTAGTTAAAAAAAAAAAGGATGTTGAAAATTTCAGGGATTTGCAGAGGATGTGGTCGGCAAAAGATTGGAGCATTTGTTAATTTGGGATCCTATTATCTTGTTGGCCTCCCTACTGCAATTTTTTTAGCTTTTATCCGTCATATGGGAGGAAAGGTAACTCCACTAAACAAAATCCTGCCCACCAAAACTTAGCAATAGTTTAGTTAACCGTATCCGGAAACTCTCTTAAAATTTTCCTTAACCTGATCTGGTCTCTGTCACAGGGGCTCTGGATCGGAATCATGGTGGCGCAATTTGTGCAAGCATTTTCTCTTCTAATCATAACCTTATGTACCGACTGGGATAAAGAAGTATGATGCTTCCATCTTATAATTTACGTAGGCCCATGCAAGCTTATGATTTCTTTTTACGTGTTCTGTTTTCAGGCAAAAAACGCAGAAGATAGAGTGAAAAATAGCACAGTGGCCGTCACAAATGCTTCTGTAATATCACAAAGTTGATTCGGTCGAACCACCAGCACAATTGAAGACTTGGAACTGAGTTCATTGTTTCTTGCACAATTGGAGTGATTTTCTCCACACCCTTGAAAATACAATATTGTAATAATTAACCATTGCGATTGGTTGGTTTAGGTTAATCGAGACAACTTTTGTTCGTGTCACTCAGCAATCACGTAAGGTTCTGTTTTTTGGTCTCCCATTCAATGAAAGAGTGCACAAATCCATGAATTTTGGGGATCCAAAATCATAGAAAACGCTCAAAATCAGTTCTGGAGTTCTTATCTGGTCTTTCGTATGGAGGATTCATAATTTCTGGAACTATAGGAAAACAATCTATCATATGTCCTGCTTCAACATATGGACTGTGTATCCTATTCCTGACTCCAGTTTCGTAACATTAAATTCAAGTTTCCATTCACTGAAGCAGACTGGCTGTTTTGATCAACAAAATCAATGGATTGAACTTTTAAGGAGTTTGAGTTTTAAAAATCAAATAACAAATTAAGTTTGAAATTAAAATTAAGTCAAAATTTTATAAGAATAAATTATATAAAAGGTTTGAAAAAAGAGTTTAATTTGATTTAATTTGACAAGTATCTTATGATCATTTTAACCTATAAGTATCATCTAATCATTACATTAAATTAATTAATATTCATATAAATATTATGCTATTTATATCTTATCAAAATTATAAAATTATTTTTAACATAGATTAAAAATAAATCTATGTTAATTTTTATTTAATAAATGATTCAATAATTTATTTACATTTTATACAATTATTAAATTTTTAGTTCTTGTATTAGACATCAATTAAACCTAAGTCTTATACATCTAGTCCATAGTTACTATGCTAATATAATTAAAATATTTTATTGTAATTTTTTGGCAGAGTAATATAATTTGATAATAAAATATTTAATAATTTAAATATTGTTGAATTATTGTATCACTCTTAACATAATTTTGGACTACCCTCGCAAAATGTGCGGGTTGATGACTAGTACAATATAAAAATCTTTTCAAGGACACAAGTTGTGCAACTCGCATTAGATTAAGTGCAGAATCCAAAGACAATTGCAAAAACAGTTCTGCCTTTTGTCATACCTTCTCTGTTTGATTCAATTGGTCTCTTTGGTCCACCATATTTCCCAACAGTATCAACCACTGTTTCTATGTCTAAGTTTGGATAATCGCTGAATAATGACAAGGTTTTACTCCAATTCTGCTTGCATATTCAACCTCACCATGAAAAAAACAGTAATGTAAGTATGTAACAAAGCTCTGAACCGCTAAAGCTGAAGGTCTCTTTAACCTGTTGACGTATGTGACGTAGAGAAGCTAACAACTATGGACTTAGAAGAGGAAAAACCAAGTTTTGAATCACCGCCTATTCAACAAGAAACAGAAATGGAACATAAGCATGGATTCAGCAAAGTTGAAATTGTGAAGGAGGTGAAGAAACAGCTGTGGTTGGCAGGGCCTCTTGTGTCGGTGAGTTTCTTGATATTCCTTTTACAGGTTATCTCAGTGATGTTTGTGGGTCATCTTGGGAAGCTGGCCCTTTCTAGCGCTTCTATGGCCACTTCTTTCGCTGCTATCACTGGTTTCAGTTTGTTGGTAAGTTTAATAGTTTCTGTCGTCCGTCAGTTATCAACAAATCCTTTGAAAAAGTATCCTGACAAGTTTCTTTTTTTGTGGTTAACGGAGAGGAATGGGGAGTGCATTAGATACGTTCTGTGGTCAATCTTACGGAGCAAAACAGTACCGCTTGCTGGGCATACACTTGCAGAGAGCCGTGATTGTTCTTCTACTCGTCAGCATTCCCCTGGCTATTGTATGGGCCAATGCAGGAAGGATTCTTGTGTTCTTAAGACAAGATCCAGAAATATCAGCTGAGGCAGGAAAATATGCTCGTTTCATGATCCCTAGCATTTTTGGCTTCGCAATCCAGGAATGTCACACCAGGTTCTTACAAACGCAAAACAATGTTATTCCTATGATGGTTAGTGCAGGATTGACAACTTGTATGCACATCTTTATATGTTGGATTCTGGTGTTCAAGTCTGGCCTTGGAAATAAAGGTGCTGCAGTTGCAAATGCCATCTCTTACTGGATTAATGCTATGTCACTGGTGTTATATGTGTGGATATCACCTTCCTGCAAGAAATCTTGGACTGGCTTTTCGAGGGAGGCCCTGCAAGGAATACCCAATTTCCTAAGACTCGCAATTCCTTCAGCTGCAATGCTCAGGTACTTTGTATACATCCACCATTTATGACAAGTTGACAACAATGTTATCTGGGTCAGCAAGTACTAATCGAACTGATCTCTGTTCCTTTATGCCTTCGACTAGCTTAGAGATCTGGTCGTTTGAGCTGATAGTTCTGTTGTCTGGTCTTCTCCCTAATCCAAAACTTGAAACCTCGGTGGTATCTATCAGGTTAGGTTTTTATAGATTTTGAACTTAATAAACTAACAAACAGAGAGAAACGTCACCAGTTAAACTGAGAATCTTGTTATCGCCAGCCTCAACGCATGTGCAATGATTTATATGATTCCTCTTGGACTCGGCAGTGCGATAAGGTAAGCCTGAGATAATCCAAGTTCACTTTGTAACTGTGTTCAAAACACCACGAACCGTCTCCTGAGTCCTGACAAAAATCTTTACTCCTTTTTTTTATTTCCTGTTGTTATTCTCTTGATGACACAGTACCAGAGTCTCAAATGAACTCGGTGCAGGTCGACCACGAGCAGCTCGCCTGTCAGTTCACATCGTAGTACTGATGGTTGTTGCAGAAAGCATCTTGGTAGGCTCTATCGTGATCATCACTCGCAATTATTGGGGCTACCTTTACAGTAAGGAAAACGATGTAGTGAAATACGTTGGTCAGATGTTCCTGCTCATTGGAGTGTGGCATACCTTCGATGGCATTCAATCTGTGCTTGCAGGTTTTTGGAACATTTTCCAAACTTCAAAATCCACCTATAACAATGTCTTCTCTAGTTCTCATTTTCTTAGAAAGATTCATGAGGCAGGTGTAGAATGATACTTGGCAGAAATTTAATTCTGGTTAACAAAGTTTCTGTTGAAAACATCAGGCACCCTTAGAGGATGTGGACGGCAGAAGATCGGAGCTGCTGTTAATCTGAGTGCCTACTATCTTATGGGCATTCCTTGTTCTGTATTATTAGCTTTTATCTACCATCTCAGAGGAAAGGTACATCCAAAACTAGTTTTGTTCTAATCTTCTTGCAGACAGCTTCAATTGTCTAAATGCTCCACAGGGACTCTGGATAGGAATGATGGTGGCAATGTTAGTCCAAGCAGTAGCATTCTGCATAGTAACTATACGCATCCACTGGGACCAGGAAGTATCTCCTTTCATACCACATCTGATCTTTTGTCTTTATGTCTTAAATCTAACCTGGAAAGTAATTATCATTTTTTGTCTTCTTGTCTTTCAGGCAGTGAAAGCTAGAGAGAGAGTGCACAAAGCCATGATTTCTGTGGATCCCAGATCATAGAAGACGGTCAAAAGCAGTTCGGAAGTTCTAATCAGTTCTTTATCCTGGAGGTTTCACAGTTTCTGGAACGGCCAATGTAAAACAACATAAATCCATGCCTGAAATTGTTATTTACAGAATCAAAAGAAGCTGTATAAACAATTATATAGATTTATCATAGTCTGAAGTGGAAGAACTTTATAAACCATTGGAAGCATATACTGAAGTGGAAGAACTTTATAAACCATTGGAAGCATATACTGAAGTGGACCATCAACTGTCATTATTAGTCCATACTTCCACTTCATAAACCATTGGAAGCATATACTGAAGTGGACCATCAACTGTCATTATTAGTCCATCCAATTGATATGACTTGATTGTCGACGAAGAAGAACTTTAGGTACAGCCGAGTTGTCAATTTCTTTTTCTTTTTCATTATCTGTTAATAATAAGGATTAGGAAAGAAAAATATTTTTTAAAGATTTCCACTTTTTTTCTTTTGCTTATAATTATTATAAAACATACCATTCAAGTTCCTTTCAAAATCTCTTTATTTTATGTTTGTTAGATTTTGAATTAATTATAATTTTATTTTATAATACGATGTAGTTTAAAGAAAAAGGTATAACAAAATCCTGTTGATTGATATATAATTAGACATACGTATGCATAGCCACTAGCAAAAGACCAACAATTAAAAATGTAAAAGTACAAACAATTTGAGCTATAATACAATTTAATCAAAGCATCCATTATGAATGATATTTAATTGTTGGTGACTATCTATATGGAAACCAAATAATTATACCGTAACTAATATAACGATAATAAACACTACACTAAAAATTAATTAAAATAATATTATATATATTTTTGAATCACAATTATTATTATATAAAAGTTTCATCTTCTCTCTTTTTCAAATATTATTATATAAATTATATAAAATCACTTCGTTTTCAATTTTTTTAATAAAAGTAACATAGACTTAATGTAGGCTCGATAATAATTCAAGCTATTTAAACTCAATTGAGCTTCGGGCCAAATTCAAACCCAAATACACCAGATCGGAATCCAATCTAATCCATTATCAAATCGACTTGTATACGATACATAGTTCTTGTTTTATAAAAGAATTATTTATTAGAAAAATATAAGCCTAGAATTTAATTAGCATAGCTGCATAAGGATAGAGGTGTGTTATATTAAGAAAAAATTAATATAATCATTTAGTTTTTATTAAAAATGCACTTATTACTTGAACTTTAATTTTATAAACTTAAAATTAAACATACTTTACAGTGTAAACTTGTAAATGTAGTATGGATTTAATTGTATTAATTAGGCATGTCCCTTATACTGTATGTACTAATGAATGTCATCATCATCATTAACACCCAGTTAAATTCTGCATTAATGTGGAGGCTCGCAACATTATCCCTACATAGTAGAAAGACCTTTTCGATAAGTCGATATGTAAATGTAACATGGAGATAAAAAAATAAAAAAATAATTAAATACTTAAAAAAGAATAAAGTAATTATAAATAATTAAAATAGAATAATAACAACTTTAAGGCAGATTTTCATTAGGTAATGCAAGTTTAGAAAACAAAGTTATTAAGAAAATAACAGGACAGGACAAATATACCTGATATGTTGCAAAGTTCTACTCACCATTTCTCAAGTTGTGAAGAATCAGAGAGCGAATGCGTATCTTGGGTGAAGATCCGAGCACAGGAAAAGCAAACACAAGATAAAAAGTATCATAGCAAAATGAAAGAGAAAGCTTTTGTCAAATTCTACAAACAATTCATTACTAGTGTCAAATTCTACAAACAATTCATTACTAGAAGAACACGGATAAAGCTTGAAACTTGAGACCAAGACCAAAACCAAAACAAAAAAGCAACCTTGCTTGACGATCATTTACTTCAAATCAAAAGGTAGATAGGACACAAAAATAAAAAGTATCATAGCAAAATAGAAGAGAAAACTTCTGTTAGTTTTTGCATATAATCCATCACACATACCAATCAAACACAGAGAAAGCTTGAAACCTCGTACCAAAATCAAATAAAAAAATAACCTTGCTTGATGAACATTCACTTCAAAGCAAAATGCAGACATGACATAAGAAAAAAAAAGTAGCATAGCAAAATGGAAAAGAAAGCTTGTCATTTTCTGCATACAATTCATCACATATACCAGAAAAACACAGATAAAGCTTGAAACTTTAGAAAAAAAGCAAAACAAAAAAGCAATCTTATTTGATGATCATTCACTTGAAAGAAAAAGGTAGCTAGGACACAAGATAAAAACTATCATAGCAAAATGAAATGCTACAAGAAAAATGCAAATTGGCGACGGACATTTACCGACGGAAAAAAAGGAAATTTCCGATGAAACAAGCATAGACGTTGGCAATGTTGGTTGGGAAATATAAATTTGGCGACGGTAATCTATTCCGTCGCGAAAATAGGCGAAAATGTTTACCGACAACTAGTTTCGTCGGTAATTATGTCGGTAAAATTTCGTTTTAGTGGTCGGATTCTAACCCTAATAAAACGACGTCGTTAGACTGTAGGATTGAAATAACCAAAACGACGTCGTATAATTGTTCAACCATACGACGTCGTTTTGTTGAGGTTTTTAAAAACGAAACGGCATCGTATGGTGATAAACCAAAATGACGTCGTTTTAGTAATTATTTATATCACCAAAACGACATCGTTTTAGTAATTATTTAAACGTATAACAAATTACCAAAACGACGTTGTTTTGGGTTAAACCAAAACGATGTCGCTTTAGTTATCATTTAAGCATTAAATGATAACCAAAACGACGTCATTTTGGTTTGACCCAAAATGATGTCGTTTTGGTTATTATTAAAGCCAACGAAGCCCTTTCTTTTCCTCCCCACCCAGCGCCTGCGCCCGCCACTTCCTCGTCTTCTTCCTCCTCCATCTGTCGCCTGTTGCCTGCCATTGCTATCGTCTGCGGTGAGTTGTTGCCGTCGCCCTGGTGCGTCACCGGCGTGGTGTTATCCGATGCTCCAAATGGAAGGTTACGTTGTTGGGTCCGGGATTCGGTACCTGGGGAGACAGGCCCAGCCATAAGCCCCAGCATACCCCCGCGGCCCACACAATT
>JAOSBL010000008.1:858938-893788 GCA_027568915.1 Erythroxylum roraimae
TATTTGCATTTATTTTAGCTATATCTTGAAATTTGGGTATTTTTATTTATTATTTCTATTTAGTGCTTTTATTTCCCTATTACTTGTATTTTCATTTATTTTTATGTTTTATGAATTGTTTCTGCTACCTGCATCATTCATATATTGTCTCATTTGCATGTGGGTCTACCGGAAACAGCCTCTCTACTATGTAGGGGTAAGGCTGCGTACTATCGGACCTCCCCAGACCCTGCTTCATTGCGAGATTTCAGACTGGGTGATGATGATGATGATATATATATTCCTGTCTTAAAATTTTGAGTCAAGATATTAGTCTTTTATATATAAATCACTTATTCTCTTCAAATAAAAATAATTATTAAATTTCACAATAATCAATCATATAGGCTTTTCCTTTGTGTCCAAATTTTGGGGAAATGAATATAAGAAAGAATTGTAGTAATAGATTTTTCAATCAAAGAAGAAGCTAACAGGGGAAGGTAGCATGTTTTGTTTTTCTTACATCGTGATTTGATTGCGTTTGATGGATGACATATGTTGAACTTCAGTCCACTATAATTTTTAATATGGATAAAGTGTAGAGTCTATTAATAAGAATTGGGTTTGAGTCAATTATTGTTAAAATGACTAGAACTAGTCACTTGGATAGTTGACCCTTATCACTTATAAACTCTTTAACATTTTTATGTTTAATCAATATGGGATACTCTAACATTACCACTCAAGTGCAACCGGGACTGAACATCTAGTTGTCAGTTGAAATAAACACAGTAGTAATCAGACCGGGCTGCTGGGACTGAACATCTAGACAGACAACCAAAATATTAATAATCTGGATCAAATCTACTCTGATATCATATTGGAAATTTTAATATAGGTAAAATGTAAAGCCCATTAACAAGAATTGAGCTTGAGTAAACTATTATTAAAATGGCTAAAACTAATCACTTAATTAATTAATCCTTATCACTTATAACCCTTATAACTATAATACCTACAGTCCACGTCTATTCACCGTACGAAGATTACAAGTCTTAAGATCCATCTGTTCACTTTTATATGACAATTCATGATAAATCAGAGAGACAGAGATATATGTCCATTCAAAAGCTTGGTACGAGCAAGTACAACTCCGAATTGATGAAGGATAGTGGAAAGGAAGCGGCGGAAAGGATAAGACGTCAAAGTCGGTGAAAAAGAAGAGTTACTGCTTGGGAGAGTGCAGATTTTCTATCTAACAGTTAGATCCAGTTAAAAACGTCCTAGTATTTGTTTAAATTTTAAGCGATCAGTTATTTATAACTGTTAAGGACGTGATTTAATTATCGTATCTGTCATTTTTTAAATTTATTATTTTTTTAATTTTAATTTTAATTATACTACTATTAATTTAATAAAAAATTAAATTAAATTAAAATTTAATTAAGATACTATTAATTTTGTAAAAAATTAAAATAATAAAAAATTAGTTTGAATTTGTGTCCTATGACACATATTTTTTATTATTTTAATTTTGATTTTTTAAATAAAATTTATAAGATAAAAATTTAAATTTTAAAAATTAATTAAAATGTTAAAATAGTTTAATTAATTTATAAATTATAGAAAAATATTAAATTAAATTTAAAAAATTAATTAATTAATTATTATTATTATTATTATATTAGCCCGCATGCATATTATTGTAATATTAAAAATTTTGTATATTTATGATAAAATTTTTTCTATAAAGAATGCTTGTAAAATGCAAATAAATTATTCCATATACAATATATTATATATATGGAATAATTTATTTTGATTTTAACAACTTATTTTAATTGATTAATTTACTAATTTTTTTTAATTAATTTATAAATTATAGAAAATATTAAATTAAATTAAAAAATTGGTCAATTTTTTATTATTATATGTTCTATTTTTAATTAGATTTATAAACTTATTTTTTTGTAAAGATAAATATCTAAAATTTAAATTCTTATGAAAATATTTAAAAAAATACTAAGATATAATACTCATGTGCTTATAATTTTTTTTAAGTCATGTCCTTATAAGTCATTTTATACATAAACAGCTAATATTAAACAACTAATTTTACTAACATTTTTAATAAACAGTTGATGTTATTCGCTGGTCAAATCGACTATTTGGCAATCAGCTGATTACATTAGCTCATAGTTGATTTTATTAGCGATTAGTTAATAGCTGATTAGATCATCTGATTTAACCAACGGATAACATTAGTTGTTTATTAAAGATGTTTGGTAAATCAGTTGTTTATATCAGATCCTCCCAAAGGAAAAGGATAGAAATCTTGGATGATTGTTAGTTCAGAAATCTGAACTTTCAAATTTTGGCATAGGTTGTTGCACCGAATAAATGGGGTTGATTTGTTTATTGTTGTGGTGGTAGGGGGCTTAGTGGGATGGCTTTCACCTGGACGGTAATTAGTGTTTGTAGTCTTTGTTGATGCACTCCAAGTGGGCCCTCTAGAATAACTACGAGTTGTGCTCAATTTGGATTCAAACTCTTGTGCTAGACTCATAGCTCTGTAGATGGTGCGTGGCTTGTGGATGCGGACGTCAGCTTTCAAATCATCTTTACATTTAGGAATACTCCTAATAGACAATGATCCGGCCAATCCACAACCCGGGCTGATCTCCGTGCAAATTCCTGCCTATACTCTTGGACTGTACCAGTTTGCTTGATGTTGCAAAGGTATTCATCCGGGTTTTGAAATTCAGCGGGGTCGTAGTTCTCTTGGAAGGCCCGAACGAGTTCCTCCCAATAGATCATGGTTTGATCGTTGTTGAGCCAGGAGAACAAATCCAAAGCATCGCCCTCCAAATACATCGCGGCTATGTCGACCTTGTGTTCGTCCGGCGTTTGATAATAACAGAAGTATTTTTCTGCTTTTAAAATCCAGCCCCTCGGATCTCCTCCGTCATATTTTGGAAACTCGATCTTGGTGTAAGGGCGTTGTCGTCGCCATGACTGAGATTCGTCTTCATCTTCTTCATTATCCTGCTCATTGGTTCGACGTTGATAACGTGGTTGAAGATTGCGTTGATCGTGGTCCCAAGTGGGGTTCACATGTTCCTTTCGTTGTCTGTGAACAGAGGAAGATGGGGTACTGGTGGATTTCTGATTAGCTTCCAGTGTCGCTATTTTTGCTGCCAAAGAGTCAATTCTTCCTAGTCTGGATGCAATGGTAGCGAGTTGAGTGGCGATTTGGTCATTGGAAAGATTGGGTGAGGCTAGATGAGTGTTTTGGGGATCGATGGGTTGGGTGACGGGTACGGAAGTTTGGGTGATGGGTACGGAAGTTCGTGTGTTTACCATTGGAATCAACCGCTCTGATACCAGTGTTACGAACTCAGTAAAAAGAGGAACAAAAGATGAATTTTATTACTGATAATGCCCATTTCGAGAAGGACAATTCTCCAGAATAAGATATACCTAAACAAACTGTCTCCCCGAAAACAAAACTATCCTGGACTATTTATAATAAGAGTTCTAGGTGTTATTTACGTAACTAAAATACGATAAAAGATGGAATTGTGCTCCTAATGGAATTGTACTCCTGATATTAAGCTGACTAACTGGATATAACTTTGGGAACTATCCTTCCGCAAACAAACTCATCCACAAAGTTATCCACAACAAACAAATTCATAAACTGATCCAATACTAGATTTTCCTCAGTGTCACGTGCTTTACGATGTCTTCGTGCATACACTCTCAGAGATTGTGGAGTTGTATCATATTCCACCAAGGTTTCACTTTAGTGAGGTGAAAAAGACAGCAGAAATTGATACATGATAAATGAGAAAAGGTAATATACATCCTGTTATAGATTACATCCTTAATTCTAGGGATTAGGATTCTATTGCATGATTCTAGGAATAATCCTAATTATGTATAGCTTGATTATAAGGATTGTATTCTATATTAGGCTAACAACTTTCTCTATATAAAGCACTACTCTGTACATACTCAACATATATAATAAAAAATTACTTATTTCAAGTTTACATGGTATCAGAGCCTTAGGTTTCTTTAAGGTTTTTTTTTTTGGTCTGCCAGTGTGCAGATTCACTGTCCAGTGGACAAGTTTTGGGTACTTTTCTTGGGTCATCCTCACCACCAACACCATCAGAACCGCCTCCTGCCGATCGACCTTTGCTCATCGTCTGCCCACCAAAAGACCTATGCGTGTCTCACACGTGCCGTCAACAGTCTCGACTTCCCTCTCACGGCCGGCGCGTGTCGCAACACAGCGATCTCCGATCACTATCACTGGAGGCGACACAGCACCCCAGCTCTAACGCGCCACACACGTGCTCAGACGCCACTCTCTTGTATTGTCCAGACGCTGCCTTGACTTTTGTGTGGAGACGCTGTTGATTTTGGTCCAACCTATTTTGGAATTTTGTGTGCAGCAGGTACCTTTGTTCCTGTGTATGCTATTCATACCTTTGCAGTTCTCTTTTCTCTTATTTTAGCTCCAGTTTCTAGTGTATATCCATTATCTGTTTCATTATGGCTGGCGATAAGAGTTTAGCTGTAGCAGATGTCGTTCCTGAACTGTCTAGAATTACAGAACATAGATTAACAAGGCACAATTATTTTCAGTGGTGTAAAACAATTCGGATTTACCTACGGAGTATCTCGAAGGATAATCATCTCACCGATGGTCCAACTCGCCGGAAGTGACTACGTGATGATGCTCAATGGATTATCTGGAATTCTTATACTCTAGCAAAGGAAACATATCTCGAATTTATAAAGTATGCAAAGGTTTTTATAGAGCTGAGCAACATGATCAATCTCTTCAGTCATATTTTATGAAATAAATGTTCTGCTCCCATTGAGTCCTGATATCAAGGTCCAACAAGTTCAACGGGAGCAAATGGCTGTTATGAGTTTTTTGGCTGGTTTAAATTCTCAATTTGATATTGCTAAATCTCAAATTCTGTCAAGTGCCTAACTTTCCTCCCTACATGAGGTATTAACTTGGATACTTTGCACAGACATTAATTCATTTGCTCCTCCTAGTACTCAGAATTCTAATGCTCTTGTGAGTCGAACTCATGAATTCGACTCTAAAAAATTATCTCATAAACATCACAATCGAAGTAGTGGAAATTGGAGCACTAAGAATCAACATGCAAGAGGAATCGTGTGTTGATATTTGTCATGAGCCCGGTCACACCAAATACACTTGTCGAAAGCTACGGAATAAATCTCAGAAATCACATTCCGCCCACATTGTAGCTACTGATGCACCTAGCTCATCTACTGAGAAGACTATTACTGTACCTGTTGAGGAATTTGCCAAGTTCACTCAATCTCAAGAAGCACTGAAGCATTCATCCTCACCTATTACTACTATTACTGACCCAAGTAACACATCTACGTGCCTTCTTTCCTGTTCCACCCAATGGGTCATTGATTCTGGTGCCTCAGATCATATGACAGGTAATTCTAGCCTCTTTTCTACTTTTTCTAGACACTCATCTCCTTCTCATGTTACATTAGCTGACGGCTCCACTTCCTCTGTTATTGGGTCTGGCACTGTCCATCCTACTTCCTCTTTGTCCCAAACATCTGTCTTAAATTTACCTGGACTCTCCTTTAATTTATTATCTGTGAGTAAACTCACTCGTACCTTAAATTATTGTATCTCATTCTTTTCTGACCATTGTATTTTTCAGGATCTTATGACGAAGAAGATTATTGGTAGAGGAGTGGAATCAGGAGGTCTCTATGTTCTGGATGCCTCAGTACCTAAACCCATTGCCTGCCCTAGTGTCTTGACCCCATTTCAAGCCCGTTGTTGGTTAGGACATCCATCTTTACCTTTGTTGAAGAAACTTTGTCCTAAATTTCAGAATATATCTTCTTTAAATTGTGAGTCCTGTCAGTTTGCTAAGCACCATCGTCTATCTTCTTTTCCTCGAATCCATAAAAGGGCTAGCTCCCCATTTGAATTAGTACACTCTGATGTTTGGGGCCTATGCCCTATTATGTCCAAAACTGGGTTTCAATACTTTGTGACATTTGTTGATGATTTCTCTCGTGTAACTTGGCTTTATCTCATGGAAAATCGTTTTGAATTATTTTCTCATTTTTCTGCCTTTTGTGCTAAGATTAAAACACAATTTAATGTCTCAATCTGCACTTTACGAAGTGATAATGCCAAGGAATACGTCTCTACACCATTTTAGTCCTACATGATCCAACATGGTATTCTCCACCAATCCTCATGCGTTGATACTCCTCAGAATGGCGTGGTTGAGAGAAAAAATCGCCATCTCCTTGAAACTGCGAGAGCACTATTATTTCAAATGAAAGTTCCTAAATCCTTTTGGGCTAATGCAGTCTCCACAACATGTTTTTTAATTAATCGCATGCCCTCTTTTGTCCTTCACGGTGAGATACCTTACACTGTCCTCTTTCCCTCTAAACCCTTGTTTGATATTCCACCACGCATTTTTGGTAATACTTGCTTTGTTCAGGACACATGTCTCTCTAAGTTAGACCCAAGTCTGTAAAATGTGTTTTTCTTGGCTATACCCTTCTACAAAAGGGGTATCGTTGCTATTGTCCCACTCTTAACTAATATCTTGTTTCAGCTGATGTTACCTTTTTAGAACAGGTTCCTTTCTTTCCTCACTCAGTCTCAAGAACGGAGGCTGATGATGATTTGCTTGTTTACGAAGTTACCTTTCAAACTACCAAGGCTACGCCAACACAACCGCCACCTCTTCGTTTTGTCTACTCTAGACGACGAGATCATCCTGATACACACCCCATATCTAGTTCTTCTTCGCCATCAGATCCATCACCCGATGATCTCCCAATTGCTCTTCGCAAAGGTAAATGTCAGTGCACCTACCCTATTTCATCATTTGTTTCTTATGATCATTTATCTTCTTCCTCGTGTTCTTTTATTGCTTCCCTTGATTCTGTCACTATCCCAAAGATTGTCCATCAGGCCTTATCTCACCCTGGTTGGCATGATACTATGATAGAAGAGATGAATGCTTTAGATGCCAATAGTACCTGGGAATTGGTACCATTACCTATTGGTAAGGCCATTGGTTGTAAATGGGTATTCACAGTCAAAGTTAACTCTGATAGCTCAGTAGACCGGCTCAAAGCTCGGCTTGTTGCAAAAGGCTATGCTCAAAATTATGGTGTTAATTATTCTGATACGTTCCTGTAGCCAAATTGACATCCATTCGCCTATTCATCTCTCTGGCCACTACTTATGATTGGCCGCTACATCAATTAGATATCAAAAACGCTTTTCTCCACGGTGACCTCCACGAGGAAGTATACATGAAGCAACCACTTGGTTTTGTTGCTCAGGGGGAGTTTGGTAAAGTTTGTTGTTTTCGGAAATCTCTATATGGTTTAAAACAAAGCCCCCGCGCTTGGTTTGGAAAATTTAGCCAGGCCATTGAAGCATTTGGAATGAATAAGAGTAAATTTGATCACTCTGTTTTTTATAGACACTCTGCATCTGGAATTATTCTTCTTGTTGTCTATGTGGATGATATGTTATTACTGGAAGTGATCATGTGGGCATCTAATCTTAAAGTCTTTTCTCCACAACCAGTTTTAGACCAAGGATTTAGGGCCCTTGAAATATTTCCTAGGAGTAGGGGTGACGAGGAGTAAGAAAGGTATTTTTCTGTCCAAAAGAAAGTATGTTCTAGATTTACTAACTGAGATTGGAAAATTGGGAGTTAAGCCATGCAGTACTCCAATGACTCTGAATCTACAGCTCTCTAAAAAAGGAGACTTGTTTGAAGATCTCGAGAAATACAGAAGATAAGTTGGAAAACAAAATTATTTAACAGTGACTTGTCCTGATATTGCATATCCAATCAGCATTGTAAGTCAATTTATTTCGTCTCCAACTATTCATCACTGGGCTATCCTAGAGCAGAACCTATGTTACCTAAAGGGAGCTCCCGGTCTAGGGGTACTATACAACAATCATGGGCACACTCGTACCGAATATTTTTCGGATGCTAATTGGGCCTGTTCCAAAGTTGACAAAAAGTCCACAACTGGATATTGCATGTTTGTTGGAGGGAATTTAGTCTCATAGAAAAGCAACAAGCAAAATGATGTGTACAGATCAAGTGCAAAATATGAATATCAAGCAATGGCACAAGCCACGAGTGACATCATATGGCTATACCAACTTCTTTTTGAAATTGGCCTTAAAGTCTCAAAACCGGCCACACTTTGGTGTGATAATCAAGCTGCTCTACATTGCATCTAATCCTGTATTTCATAAACGAACTAAACACATAGAGATTGATTGCCACTTTGTTCGAGAAAAGATCCAACAAAATCTCTACAGGATATGTCAAGACCGAAGAACAACTTGGAGATATTTTTACAAAAGCTTTGAATGGAGTTCGGGTCAACAATATTTGTAACAAGTTGGGCATGATTAATATCTATGCTACAACTTGAGAGGGAGTGTTATAGATTACATCCTTAATACTAGGGATTATGATTCTATTGCATGATTCTAGGAATAATCCTAATTATGTATAGCTTGATTATAGCGATTGTATTCTATATTAGGCAAACAACTTTTTGTATATAAAGCACTACTCTGTACATACTCAACATATATAATAAAAAAATTACTTCTTTCAAGTTTACACATCCTAAACTTGATTACAAGAATAAGGCATGTGTAAACACCTATTTAAGTAATAGTTAGTCTCCAATATAAGACTCCTCTTATTTGTTGCTAGTCTATCAGATCAAGGGAGAATCTAAAACGTTGTTATTCATACAGTCTACCATCCTCTTAGAGCTTACCAATTATTGATGCACAGTGCATATCAGCATAAGGTTCTTCACCCGTCAGCAATTCCCACATAACAATTCCAAACGAGTAAACATCAATCTATTAAAGAGAAGACATGTCACACAAAAATGTTGTCAGAAATGTGCAATAACAATCCTAATTTGATATCAACAATATTCCTAAGGTTGATATTCTAATAAAAGAAAAATTACCTTCTCTGATACCATGTGGTTTTTTCCACTAAGAAGCTCAGGTGCCATCCAGGGTAAAGTCCCACGAACACCACCTGATACCAATGTATGTTGCTTCACCTTCGATAAACCCAGATCACCAATCTAATAAACAATGCATTACTGGTTAGCAGGTTACTCCATGCATTCATATGTTTGCAAATGAGAACATTATGTTTTATTTCATTTGTTCACATCATATAAGTTTTGGAGAACACCAAATAAGCATCAAAAGGCTCATAAATTTCCAGTAATAAGCACAACACAATGCAAAGAGATGAGTTTCAATTTAATAACACGTCGGAAATGAAGCATATTATTAGCAACAGAGCAAAGCCCAAATGCTTCAACTCAAGTTCAGTGTGAACCCAACAAACATTTCCATGTCGGCATACCTTGCAAATGGGCCGTTGAGGATCTCTCATATTTACTAGCAGGTTTTCACATTTCAAGTCAAAATGAACAATGTTCTTTCCATGTAGATACTCCATCCCAAAGGCTGCATCCATGGCTATGATGAGTCTTTTGCGACGGTCAATGGTTCTGTTCAACCATATTATGAAGTCAATTTCACTCCAAGACTGTTAGAAGGCTTTTATAATTCTAGTCCATAAAAATTACTTCTGGAGAAAAGTTATGTCTGAAAAGCAGTAAGAAGCCCAATAACATATTACAACTATAATAACACCCTTGGGATATCACCTTACAACATGGTCATGGACATGATTACCTATCCTTCTTCTGCAAGAACTGTTTCAAAGATCCATTAATCATGAATTCGGTTACAGTTGCTAAGGTTCCATCAGGGCCATCACGCACTATACCATAAAAGGAAACAACATTCGGATGATGCAATGAACTCAACAATAAAGCCTCTTTCCAAAAATCTGCAATCTACAAAAATGAGAAAAACATAGAAATTAAAACGGTATAATTGAACCCCTCTTTAAATGGGAATATTCTAATATATTTTTGCTTGAATGTATAAATCATTTCAGGATTGCTGCTCTGGGTTTTGTCGCGGTGAAGATCAGATGAAGTCTAAAAATAAACAATTTCAACTTTCTCCAAATCATAACCTACGTGCACATACCATGCAGAAGCATTGATCCAGAATGATATCAACCTTATGCAAATAATATGCGGATGAGTAATTATTAGTTGAGAAAGGAAAAAAAATCAAGAGTATGTTAAAATTGTTTTTAAGCATAGGAACATAGATCAGATATTAAACTTTAGTACAATGGTATTATAACCTTTCTCAACAAGAAAACACTGACAGAACAAACTGAAGGAAATAACCATCAGTTCATTTCCTTCTCAATTTTCAAAAATAAGACTATCAAAATAACAAATGAAAAAAGAATGCAAGTAACTAGTTCTGAAAATTTTCAAAAAAAGAAAAGGCAAATACAAAGTTTTTCGAACTAAATTTTTGACTTTCCTTTCCTTTTAAAAGAAATAAAACTGTACACGGTTAATAATGTTGGGTCCAAATTCAGTGGACAGTGTATATTCTTGCATCTTTGAGTACCTCATTTTACCATTATGTGAGAAGAAAAAGCTGCTAAGATTAGAATTGAAGTACACAAACTGAAGTAGAGATTCATTCTTTCACAAAAAGATCAAGACAGTAAAGGTCAAGAAAAAAAAGTACTCCTAGAAGGGCATAGATACCTACCAAACGCTCTCTTTCAGATGGTCTCCGAGCAAAACAGCTGGCTTTTATTCGCTTTATAGCTACATCCGAACCTTTCCATTTCCCATGATAAACAGCTCCATATGTTCCAGAACCTAGTTCACGAATCTCCTCCAGATCATCATTTTTTATTGTCTGAAGGAAAAAACAACTGTTAAAATCAAATGACATGAAAGAAACAATAGAAAATAAAAAAGACGACAATTACAACAGAAAATTGAAGAGTGGGATAACAGAAAACCTGCAATCCCCTTGCAATGGCTTCTGCCTCAGCTTTTGTGGGTTCTATTTTGTTAATGTCCACATTGTCTGCATCCAAATCCAACTCTGGCTCTTCATGGGTAGTCTGTAAACATGTTGGACATTAAGAAGAGAAGATAAGGTACAGAAATATTCTCTTTCGGCTAAAGAAATTCATTTGACTCTTACCACTTGTTCAGACTCCTTAATATTAGCTTCTTTGGATTCTGAATTATGAGCTAAAGGGTCAGCTACTTCTTCAACTCTGGCTTTTATCTCCTCAGCCTCCTCCAATGCTGCTTTCTTTACAGAAGCAATTAGCTCTGGCAGAAAACTCAACTGACCAGATAGATTTGAATCTTTGGGAGCAATAGACAAGTCTTTTTCACCCACTTTTAACACATCAACTCTTTCTTCTACATGCTTTAAGTGATTCGAATTGATAGATTCAAGAGATATTATCTCGCCGTTGCTCTCAACAACAATGCTTTGTGACAAACTGGGCATTTGTTGTTGATCCAGCTTTTCAACCTTTCCTATGAGGTTTTCTTCAGTTTCTATCCCAAGTATGCTTTTCTCCTCTGTTACTGCCACTACACTGGTATTTGTAATATTTGATTCTGGATTGCCAGTAGACATACATGAAGTGGCAGAGTTACGAATTTCACATGGAACTGTTGGTGAGATGGTTCCTGGAAGAAATAATTGCTTGTTTTCCGGACCATAAATATTGGGGTTAAAGTTCAGAGCAGCATGGGCATAAGAAGACTCCGGAACACTTTTCCCATCAACAGCCACCATTTTCTGTGAAGATTCCACCCAAGGCTGGTTACTATCCATGCCACTGCCAATCCTTTGGACACCATCGACTATGCTCCTGACAAATGCTGGATTACACATACCATTCACTTGTGGAGTTGCAACAGATGTTTCCAATGGAACACCAGAAATTGGATTTTGACCATTTCTCCACAAGGCCTGTGCATGTGTATGGCCATGTGATATGTGGTGAACACTCTCCGTACCATACGTGTATGGCAAATTTCCATACCGAATTGTTCGTTCTTCAGGAGAAGGAATGTGCAGGTGATGTGGGACAGGCACAGATTGATCATGAAACACTTCATTTCCCACTTCAGGACTAGCTCGCTGATTGGTATAATTAGAGGATAAATGATGGCCATCAATAAAACTAGTATGCCCAAGAGTGTAACTTAGTCCAGGTCCATCTACAATGTAATGATCATTGAATCTTCCAGCTCCAGAAACCTGTGTTCTTGCTTCATCAGCTTGAGGATTCGACTGATGTTGCAAAACCCATCCTCTGTCATGGTTGTGAGTTTCATTGTATATGGATCTTGGATCATTCTGATCTTTCATGTACATTGTATGGTGCACCTTTGGATCAACATTTAACAAAAAAGCCTCTCTATTTGGTGGGCACTCAGCACATGGATTAGGAACCTGCGGAATCCCACTTCCCATATTTGGTTGTTCCAGATGAATTTGATTTCTTGGGAAAGCCACCCGACACTGATCGCATACACTGTTGCTGTCAAAAACACCAGGAACATGCAACAAGTTACCAGGAAAACCTGCCCTATCACCCGATACAGAACTGGCAGGCATCCATAGTAAATTATCAGAAAATGGTTGTTGATGATCATAGGCAGGATGAGGATTTAGTTGTGATCGAGTATATTCTTCAGGCACTCTATCAGGTAACTCCCCAAATTGCACACGGTAACGGGCAGGAGGTGAACTTGGAAACTCTGACATAGTTCTAGGATCAAGATGTCCATGATGCCTAGGAGAGTAAAATGCAGGACTCCATGTACCATCAGGTTCATTGTACCTCTGACTTTGAGGAATCGCAACATGACATAGGTTGTATTGTGGTATTGACACATCAGCACTCCTCTGGTTATGAAGACCACCATCAAGGCTAAGTGGACTGAAAAACTGTTCCTGCAAATGGATATCATCAATTTGACCGACCAAAGGGGAATCAGGTTGCTGTCTTCTATATTCGGGCCCATCATTCAAATTATTCAGCGCATCCACATACCTCCTCTCAGTGTCCCTATCATCCCCATCAACAAAATGCACGGAACCGTCTTGGTCAGGATGAGGAAAAAGAAAAATCCTGAGCCTAGTGAAACCATCCCCAGAACCCAACTTATCATACTCCTCCATCATGTTAGTCACATCATCGTCATTAACAACTGACACTAGAGCATCAAGATCCTCATCAGGCTGTCGGTACTTCAACACGGCAACACCGTCATAAAGTTCCTTCATTTTTGTCATCAATTCCTCATAACTAATGTCACTCGACACACTCATAATTCGCGTCTCTCCACCCACATACCGGAGTTTGCCATCCTGGGGTCGAGGCATTATACTTCCCGAGAAGCTGCACAAGAATTTAACACGTGCGGTTTCATCATTGGTGCCAGGGGTTGATTGAGTGACAGAGGTCGGGGTATCCATCAAGCCAATTGCTTGGTTAGAATAGTGGTCACTGTCAACAGGGCTCCGGCTCTTGTTCAAACAATCAATTCCTTGATTACACATGGAGTACGCGCGAATCATGAAACCTTAAGGTGAAAACCTGAGGCCACACACCGATTAAAAAAATAAATACTTCACTAGTTGCGACACACCACCAATAAAATTGAGTTCCCATTAAAACCTAGATTCTTTAATATCATTGAATCCCCAACACCAACAATAAAAGTTAGTGCCAGTTCCGATTACACAGCCCCCAAGATATATTTCAAACAGACAAAATCAGAACATCATCCTGCGAGCCGTAATTAGGATCATAAGCAGCTCGAAAATTCTATCTTGAAATAGAAGAACCCAGATTGAGAAGAACGCGGACCCAAAACACAGAAGGAAGTTAAAAACTGAAACCAAATCTCATTCAAGCAGAAGTACCTGATTGAACAGTAAGCGTTATAAAAGGATGGGGAGACACCCTAATGACGGAGCCTTGTTCTTCTTCTTATTCTTTTTATTTATTTATATATTTCGATTTTGGATTTAGAGGGGATTTTGGTCCAACAAAATAGGGAATGGAGAAAAAAGTCGAAGGAAGAGAATGGTTAGTGAAGATCAAGACGAAGAAGAAGAAAACGAAAAATTATGGTAGGTGCTGATTCCATTTGATGATGTGATGAAATTGGGTTATAACGGACTGAGAAGCAGAGAAGGCATTAACGCCATGAACAGAGAAAACTAGAAAAGAAGAGCGAGACGATGGGAATAGCAACATAGAGATGAGATGGGTGTACGCCAGGTAGAGTCACACGTGGCACTTTCCTATTTCTTCAATTTCTCATTCTCTCGTTCTCTTCAGATTAACAGTAATATATAGCATATTCCTCCTCTTTCTCCCCCACGTACCTATCCTGCGCGTGAGAATTCTTAATTACGGTCTCGCTAATGCGATTCATTTCCCCTTCAGATTCAGTTGTGTCATTATTTGTTGAAGGTAAGTTAATTTGAACCACGAAACGTGTCAAAGGATAGATAGAAAGAATAAAGGACCGTTAATAGCGCGTGGAATATTCTCGTAAACCAACAGGGCGGCGATTCTTTACTTGATTTTTTGCTTGTGCGTTCAATTTATCGCGGAAAAAAAGAGATCTGTATGTGATTATTATTATTATTAAATGAAACAATATGCCCGCAGGTGGCAAGAGGCTATGAGGAGATTAATAAATGGTTTACACAAGTGATTTGAAGAAGAGGACCGCAAGGCTCTTACTCTCGCTTTCGATTTCATTCTCCTCATGTCATCTTATGTACTGCTACTGCTAACTTCCAATGCTTATTGTCCCTCTCGTCTCCATCTTCATTGTCCTCTTCTCATTTAATATCTCTAATGCATGCACGCAGGGGCATAATGATTTATTTGGAATATCTAATTTGTAAATTATTACATATACTCAGTGAATAGACATTCAAAAAGTAACAATTTATTTTCATCTAACTAAAAGTAACGAGGCTTACTCAATTTAACCGAAGTTGAATAAGACCTCAAGGAGAAAAAGTTTGAAACTGTGCAATGTGATCGAGGACTCCACTTATTCTTTTTATGTTTTTGGATTATGGACTTCGTTAAACAGGCGAACTGCGAAAATCAAGAGGCCAGGCCAGTTCACCTTTTGAGATGAAAAAAGAACAATATTAAACAGAGCTTTTTTCCCCGAAGTAATGAAGCAACCACATCATCACCACCCCACCACCTACTCCAAAGCTTGAGCCATAATGGAACGCTGAGACAGCTGCGTCTCGTAAAGGTCTCTGAAGATGCGATACTTGGCGTCATGATACTTCTTGACCCTTGCATTTGTTGATGGATGAATTACCTACAAATGTCCATGCATGTGATTAAGTAGATGAAACATAAAATCAAAACGCCAGTTTTCCTATTAGTAAAAGGACTATCCTATCCTGGCAAAAGAGGTGCAAGAACATCACTTTTACGCCACCAATTATAGTGCTTATAAAATAGTAAATACCATCTCAAAATCCACCATGAAAAAAGGATGGGGGTGAAGAGGTGGGGTTCTTTGGGTCATGGAGGGACAGCGATTGGAAGAAGAGGAACTACTTTAAATTAGGGCAACATGCATCCAAAATCTGCTATCCACTAAGCCTAACTACAGCGATGATACTACAATGGACATTAAGCTGGTGAAGCTAAAAAATGCCTGTAAGGAATACCTGACCAGCCACATTTAGTGCCTTCATGGCCTCCATGAGACTACTATACTTTTTTGAAGCAACAGCACCAAGAATAGCAGCACCCAAGAGAACAGACTCACTTTCTCGAGGAAGTACTATAGGGCAACCTGCACCAATAATGAAGTGATCCTTGGGATTAAAACGTATAAACGCTAAAGAGTTGTTCAAATGACTGTGGTTGCCACCCGTCACAAAAAATATCAATTATCAGTTGGGCAATATCCTGACTTGAAATACTTCAGACCTAAAATAAAGCATTTTGGCTTGACTAATCAGACCAATTGGTATAACTTGGAACCGCGATGCCACGTAAGCCTAGGAAAAATCATGTTAAACATTAGCAAGAAGGTGAATTCCATAGCAAAATGAATAGCTCAGTAGAAAAAAGAAAAGCTTGGATATGAATTTTCCCAAGAATACAACTGCAGTGAGATATATTTATTACTTCCCAATCCAACCACTGGATTGAAGTACATGACATAAGCCAATATTTAAATGAATCTTTGTCGATACAACTTGCATGCGATATCCAAACCCATGCACAGAATGGAAAATCCATAAAAGAAAGCCACAAACAGACATCTACCAAAAAAAGGAGAAAACGAAAAATGATGCCAAAAGAGAAGACTGGGAAGAGAATCACCTGTGATATCTGAATGTTCTTGAACAAACAAGGGGTTCTTTGATAGACCACCACATGCAAGCAACATGTCAATCTACAAAGAACAAAGGCATGACTTAGTACTCGAGTTTTAATGCAAATATTTGTCAAATATGTTGATGTAAGACCCCCCAATAAATAGCGGATATTCAGAAAGGGGACGCAAAGTAATTAAGAAAGGGTTCCTATTAGCAAGTCCAAGATCACATAGCATAAATTAGAGGTTATTCGATAGAAGCAGTCGAACAGGTAATCGAACAAATAATACTGACCATCATAATTAAATTAATATTCACACCTCTTGAGACAGACAAGCAATAGATGATATGAGAAACATTCAGGCATGCGTTCTTCCTTTAAGTTGGATGTGATTTCAATTGCTCTTTTGAATGCTAGAAAATGACTTGTCCTCAAAATAATTCAGGAAAGACTTTCATATTTCTCTTTCTAGCTTTACACAGCTACTATATGACAATTCCATGCACCGTGCAAAGTTTAGAACCTCTTTGTACTACAAATGTGAATCTTTAAGCTGAGTTATTTGTTATGACATTTTCTAAAAGCTTTAAGGCACTGAGGGATGGTCACCGGATGACATACTATTCTTTCCTAGACCAAGATAAATCCTCTTTCTAAAAACTTGCTAACGACCAGAAATATAGAAAGCTAAGTGCAAATGATAAGGATGGATTCTTACTTTATGACCATGAGCATTACAATGCTCTACAATGTGGCGTGTTCCATATGCAATACTCTGTACAGTGGCCAAGTACAATAGAGCCAACTGTTTCTCACTTCCATCAAGTGTCAAACCACAAATGATTCCATTTGCTTTTGGATCTGCAACAGGAGACCTGGGCCATAATAAACTTTAACAGCTCAAACTCAAATCAGGTATCTAGGCGCTTCATTCAGGAAATGTCGAACAAAAGTCAGAAATTACCTGTTTCCATGGAAATCGGGAAGGATATGCACGTCTTTTGTCAAGGCAGCAAGAAATGGAGAATTCAAATCATCCATGATCTTCTTCAATATATTGTTCAACAGTTCAAACAAGGAGACATCTGATGATAGTAAAATAGACTACAGGATCAAATAAGACAGAACATTACATAAAAAAACACTCTAATCATACTTGCCTAACGGCTATGTGCTTCAAACAAAGTCGACTAATTAATATCTCACTTTGAGAAGCAGCTCGATTGGCAAGGCGAGGAGAAGCAACATGGTTTTCAATAATATGATCTAGTAATGCACCAGTAGCACTCTGCCCACCTTCTGTAAGCCAGTACTCTGGTATCATCGCTACAAAAATAAAATGAAGGGTGAAGTTTACTGCCACACTTAACCTTGAAAGAAAGTAAAACTATTAAAAATGCCACTTATATATGTTCAACAAGTCAATAGCTTATACCACTATGTTAGTGAAACAAAATGAAGTTTATAAAAACAAAATGCAACCAGAATTTAAGAAAAAATGGAAAGCCAATTCTATTTGAAATGCAATTGAATGAAGAATCCTGAATACTTGTTAAAGACCCCTTAAACTTCAATATACATATTTCCAAATATAAATGTTTAGCTGAACAAGTTTTTACAAATTATTATTAGTGGAAAACAATAATGTGATAAGTCATAGGCCTTGCACTAATCTTCAAAAAGCCAAATTCCGATCAGGTAGTTTGACATTTTACCTGACCAAAATGGTCCCCAGACCCCTGGAATAAACAGCTTACTCTGTGATACAGCCATATGACAAGTAGATGTACCGCAAACTAATGCCATACGATGGCATATTGCTTCCTTGTCATTCTCTGAAATGAAAAGAATATTCTTTGAAATTAAGTGCACAGCTTCATGTACATATCACAGATGTAAAAGTTTATTCCATCTGTCAAAAAACCTTGAATATCAGCCGCAGATTCAGGGATGCTTTCCATAATTCCCACACCACCAGCATGAGCATCAATCAGTGAAATCCCAACAGGAATTCCTGCTACAAGGCCCAGCTCCTGAAAATACAAATCACTGCTTAGGGAAGTTCAAAGACCCAGGCATCATGATAAAAATCCAGGGAAACAAACACAGCCCCTGAAGCCCACAGAAAAGGGAAGTATCTTATAGTATCCAAAAGAAGTCTCTAATTTGTCAATACTTCAAATCAATGTGAAATCTTCATTATAAAAATTCCTGCCTTTGCAGCCGTAGGAGTTAGACCAGAACCCAAAGGATGTCCAGGTAATGCTACACTCCGTCCTGTTTAAAGTACGATGGATTGTGTCAATTTATCAACTAACTGCAAACAAGAGTCAAAAGCATTTAGAGCTGCAGTCCTACAGAAACAAATATTTCCAGTATACTATGATAGATATCATCTACGCAGACAAAGCTAGAAGGAATTGTAAAAATAAGGCATCCACCGCAGGCACACATTGGTATTAATAATAGCAAGATTTAAGGAACTAGATATTTGCTGAAATATAATTAACAAAAATAGAACTCGACCAAAACTTAGTAGCCTACCATGAGAGCTTATAAATAATAAAACAAACAGGTAAAATTAGTTGTGTGTCTCTCTTAAGCTTGTAAGACTCATGGAATAAAGAGGTGGTACCCCAATAATAGCATCTCATAGAATGCAGTGTATCTCATAAAACAATATCCACAGAAATGATGCAGAGATTTGAAATGACCATACCAATCTTTGCATGATGTCCATCTACTAGATCACCCAAGCCGATCTCTTCCCAAAATTCATCATCCCATCCACAAGCTTCCATGTCTCTTGAATCCTTCTCATTCATCTGCTGCATGTGTGCATGACCAAGATATGTCCATTTGCATACTGTTGAACATAAACTTCGAGTATCATCTCCCGTTGCCCTAAAGAAATTTAAGAAAAAAAAACTTCATACAAATCAGCCCCAGTTCAGAAAATCAATATAGTTAGGAAACTACTTTAGGCTAGAATTGAACGTGCCTGTATGACAACCAATCACTTAAGTCCATCCACCTAAATGCCATTGACCAAGATTCTTGCAAGTTTTCTTTCACCCATAAAAGCTGCATGTATGACAGTATTAGACAAAATAGAACGGCACAAAAAACCACAGACACCATCCTCCTGTTTAAACTATGCCACATATTACAAACAACCCACTTGTTAACAAATCTAAAAGCCATAAAACCAAGAATGTGACTGTGCATTATTGGTAATCCAAACATAGAATAATGTAGGTAACAATGCAGCATATTTCGGATTTGTTTGATGAAAAAGTGAGCCAATGATCATAACAGATTGTTTCTAATTACTTTTGGTGGCTGCATCTCAGGGGAAAGAGCTCCACCACAATACTGTAATACGGGTGAGTTGGAGGAATTGATCTTTTCAGCTTGTTTCAGAGCTCTGTGGTCCATCCATACTATAATATTCCTTCTTGAATCCCCGCTCCAAGAAACTGTAACTGGAGCACCGTCAGCATCAACAGCAACTGCAATACACAACCAATCTTTTCAATTGGAAATCTACAGATGCTTCATATAATTGTAGGCCATATTATCAAATACCTAAAAAATGGAAAAGAAAAAGAAAGTTTAGGAATAAGAAAGTAAAAGGATGAGAGAGAAGGAGAAAGTCACAGACCAAGCGAACAAGTAGCAGCAAATCCCATGCCAACAACTTCTTCACCAGCAACATTAGCAAGAGAGCATGCTGATTTGACAGACGCACAGACTGCATGCCAAATATCCGTCGATGATTGCTGGTTCAAGAAAATAAGCAACAAGCTCATAAAGGAATAGAACACAGCTGCTTCGTGTTCAAAATAAAAGTAGCAATACCTCAACGCAGTCACCTTGCTTCCATATTTGAATTGGACAACTAGCAGACCCCAAAAGCTTCCCATGATTATCAAAAACGCCTACACCAATCAGCAGAAAAAGATAAATAACCTACACAAATTTGAAAGCAGAATAACTGTCCAATTAAATTAGTCCTGTAATATAATAGTCTACACTACATTTGCATAATTATGGGAAAAGAGCAAAAGAAGCATAATTATACAAGTTATGAGACGATATAAAGCCCTCAAACAAAGAATGAATTTGATCAATCAAAATACAAACGTCCTTAATAGCTGATGATAGCGAGAGAAGACGAACCAGCGCGCGCACTGCCAGTGCCGACGTCAACGCCGAGGAAGAAGGAGCGAGGAACGGCCACGAGAGGAGTGAGAGTAGACGACGACATCTCGACGGAGGAGGAGGAGGAGTAGGAGAGGTTAGAAGAGTAAGTTGGTGAAGTCCGTTGGTGTTGCCCCAACAGTGGGGTCTTATCGCTCCACGCCCTCCTTTTTCCGCCACCGCCACCATACATTTCTTTCCTTGAATACGTTGTTTAATCAAATATTTTGATTTTTCTCCTAATCAGCCTGTTAATAATAATTTCGATTATTTGTGTAGTTATTAACTTATTATGGATCTTGGATCAAAAGGTATGAGCTGGCCCCCATAAACCAGGCCCATTAATTAAGGGGGTCAGTCGTTAATAACGACAAAGACAAAAGTCAAAATGCCCAACAGGTACGTGCTTCTTTTGTCTATCTTGAAATCAAAACACTCTTTAGTCTACTAGCGAGTTTCACTGTCACTCGCTTCAACGACCACCATGCTCCCTCTCTCCGTCCTCCGCCACCACCACCATTATCGCCGCCACATCTACCTCCGTAAGCTCTTCTTCTCCACCGCTTCGTGGGAACCAGTCTACGTCCCACTCTCCCACCCGACCTACATGATTTGGGGCTCCAACACCTCCCTCGGCAAAACCCTCGTCTCCACTGGCCTTGCCTCCTCCTTCCTCCTCTCACCTCCGAACAGAACGCCTCACAAGTTCCTCTACCTCAAACCCGTCCAAACCGGCTTCCCCTCCGACTCCGACTCTCACTACGTCTTCGCTAAAGTTTCCTCTCTTGCTTCCCGCCACAACCTCTCTTTATCCTTGCTTGCCTCCAATCACGTTCTCAAAGCTTCCGTCTCCAACGCAATCACTGACCTGAACTTCTATGAAGAGAAGCGAACTGGTCAGAATGCTCCCTTTTCGGAGCTCGTTTGCCAGACTCTGTTTGCATGGAGGGAGGCGGTTTCGCCGCATTTGGCGGCAGAGAGAGAGACTGGAAGTGTGGAGGATTCTGTTGTTGTGAAAACGTTGGAGAATTGCTTGAGAAGTAAACTGGAGAGTGAAGCACAATTCGAGAGAATGAATGCTTTGTGTGTTGTGGAAACTGCGGGAGGCGTCGCTAGTCCTGGTCCTTCTGGAACCCTACAGTGTGATTTGTACCGGTATGTAAGTGATTCATATTTTAAATGGATAGTGATTTGAAAGCTAATAGTTCCTCAAATATGTCGATAGGCCTTTTCGATTACCTGGTGTTCTTGTGGGAGATGGGAAACTAGGTGGAATTTCTGGAACCATTTCCTCTTACGATAGTCTGAGACTAAGAGGATATGACATTGTTGCCGTTGTTCTTGAAGATGGCGGCCTTGTCAATGAAGTCCCATTACGGTCATATTTGCGTAATAGGTACTTAAACAGGCAACCTTTTAACATGTTGACCACCTCTTGTTCTAGAGGTGTGTTCTTTGATCTTATGCGAACTGGGTCTTATTCTGTCTTGTCTCATTCATTTTTTAGGGTCCCTGTAATAGTGCTACCACCTATTCCACAAGATATGTCAAATGACCTTGTGGAATGGTTTGGTGACTCCAATGAAGCATTCAATTGTCTCAAGGAAATATTGCTGTCAGCTTATTTAGAAAGGATGCGAAGATTGGATGAGATGCCAAAGAAAGCAACAAATGTTTTCTGGTGGCCATTTACTCAGCACAAGCTTGTAACTGAAGAAAATGTTACTGTGATTGATTCTCGATGCGGCGAGAATTTTGCAGTTTACAAGGTTAGTGTTGTGATAACGAATCAGTTTATGACTGCAAAAATTTTTGGACATTTTCTTTCTTGCCTTTCTTACCCTTTTCTTGTTTTCCATAAGCCTTTAAATATGGCACAGTGGCTAGAACTTCCTCTTGACTACATCTAAAAACAATTGTTGTTATTAGTGTTAACAAGCGAGGATAAATGGAACTTTGGGCAAGGAACTTCTTTACTTTTCCTTGATGTTCATTCTTAATTATATTTGACCATCTGTGCTTTGCTTTACTGCAATCTGATTGTTATCCTTTGGTTGAAGTTACCTCTTCACCTTAAATGCTGACCATTTTTGCTTTTCTTACAATTGCAGGGCCAGAGTAATGAGTTTATGACGCAACAATTTGATGCATGTGCTAGTTGGTGGACTCAAGGACCTGATGCTATGCTTCAGGTTAGGTTAACGGCACATGGTCATTTTTTATCTTGTTAGCAGTTTTGATTGCTTGCTATATTATTGTTAGTTAATGGCAAGATCTAGATGTCAGCTTTCCACCAGCTATACACATCTCCGGTTCCAGTGTCTTATCCTTTCTCTTCCACTTTAGTTTCATCTTTTTCATTTGCATGGCTTCACAACAATATGGTGATGGATGTCTGATTGGTTAGGTGGTTTCAGATTGAGCTTGCACAAGATATGGGCTACTCTGCTGCAAGATTTGGTCACATTATGTTCCCTGAGAATGTTTATGAGCCAGCTTTGCGTTGTGCTGAGCTTTTGCTTGAGGGTGTTGGCAAAGGTCAGTATACTTTATGGACTACATGTTGTGCATATGGGTGTGTGCTGATGTTGAAAAGTAGGTAATTCTTATTCTTTTGTTGCTCGTTATTTAATTTTTTTTGTGCGGTAAAGTGATAACAGTTTTAGATGTCTTCCTTCTCAATGTATTTAGTTCTACTCAAGTAAGGATATCATCAACATTTATGCTTAATTTTTGGTTTATTGGGTGGACACCCATTTTCTTTTTACGATTCTTATTTCTCTTCATTTTATCATGATCAGTCAACTATTAATTTACTGAAAAACTTGTTTTCTTCAATTGCCTATCTCAGCCTTTTGTTTGTTTCTAAGCACATCCTATGTAAGTGTGAGTTATTAGGACTTGTGTTTCTTCTTTTGCAGGTTGGGCGTCTCGAGTATACTTCTCAGATAATGGATCAACTGCAGTTGAAATTGCGCTCAAGCTGGCATTCCGTAAATTTTGTCATGATAATGGATTCCTATTCAATTTTCTCAAAAATAATGGAGCTGAAAAACCTATTGAGCTAAGGGTAGGCATTGATGATTTTGTTTCCACAATGTATGTTTCATATTGTGTGTATCAGTTGATGCAAGAAATGTTGGTCTCATGAAGAAAAAGTGCTTTTGAGGTGAAAAGTTTAATTGCAATATAACTTTATGCGAAAATTTAGCCTCTTTTGAGGTTTGCGATGCAATTTGTTCAATACAACTTCTGGATAATCTTTGTGGTCCCATTTCAGGTACTAGCACTTAAAGGGTCTTATCATGGTGATACTTTGGGTGCAATGGAAGCTCAAGCCCCATCACCTTTCACAGGCTTCCTTCAGCAGCCATGGTATGGATTTCATTATGTAATCATTTTGAAGAAATAACGCAAACTTAAATTATTGATGTTAAGTAATAGAAGTGACTTCATTTGGCTTGAACCTCTAATGCCTATTGTATTTTTCATGTGTTAGTGTGAAATGTGTGCATGTTGTGCTCAACGTGAAAAGGATTTTAGGCATTACAAGAATCAAGTGTGCAATTTAATCATAACTTGGTGATAAAATAATGAAGAAAATGCAGTTATTGACTTTGGCATTATGGACCAAAACAGGTACAGTGGAAGAGGCCTTTTTCTAGATCCTCCTACAGTGTTTATGTGCAACAGTTTGTGGAATCTTTCCTTGCCTGCAGGGATGCATGCTGAGAACATAATAGAAAAAGAAATGAGTGAGTGAACTTGGAGTTCTTTACAAGTATTGTCGTCAATGGGCAGTGAAGAATTCCACCTTACCTATACTGATCTTATTAACAGTGTTCAGCTGTCGCAAAGAAATCTTTGATAAGAGCAGAGACCAATCTGATCTTGCTGGAATTTATGCATCATACATCTCATCCCAGCTGTTGGAATTTTCTGGTTCAGAAGGATCTTTGCAGGTTGGAGCATTGCTTATAGAACCAGGCAAGTCTGTTCTGTAGTATGTATTCCCATTATTAGCATGCCCTTCATATATTTTACACCATTTAAGCACATATTTTAAGGGCTCTGAATGGTTATTTACCTTTTCCACATGAGATGTATGATACGGTTCTTTTGAGAAAAGCTAATTTTGGGTTTTAGGGTTAGAAGCGTTGAGAATTAGAAGAAAAGAAACAGAGAATACTGAAAGAAGAGATTAGAGAATTAAGAGCGAGAAAGTTTCTGTTATTCATTACCCCTTCACCCTCCTCCAACGACTATATAACAACTAGTATAACCGTTGGAGATGTATCGGTAATTATCAGTCATGTGATTTACTACACGACTTCGTTTTTACTCATAATTTCTACACTACATCGTGTCTATGTACAATTATCATTATTACTATCATAAGTCGCTACGACACCGTTTGGGTATAGTACTGTTCATCTTCTTCTTCCACCCGCAGCCTGGATCATACGTCAGCTTCTTCATGGTTCACCATCAACTTCTACTCCTACCAATGTATTATGAAATTTAATGTCTTGTATAAAACATGGAACCATGCATATATCAGAATGCTGTGTGTATGAAATGCTAGTTTTGGGCATTTCTGTCCTTCCTGCTGCAAATTTTGTTTTCTGATTCATATTTAAGTCTCTTTCTTAAGAAATGTTTGTATGTTGAATGTTAATGTTAGGCCCTGCAAAGGAAGTGGAAAATGTTACATTAAGGTTCCTTTGGATTGATTAGTAATTCCTGCTCCAAGGGACCTGGACCACTGCATATTACAGCATCTTTGTCAGCTCAGTTAGCCTGAGTTTACCTATTTCTTTCAACATCTTCTGGCTATGCTGATTTTTTCCCTAATTCCCAGAGATATAATTAAGAAATTTCTTATGGCATCTTTTACCATTGTTATTACTCAAATTTCAATTTCTGTTGGCTCCTCTACTGTTTCATCCTATGAAATAGTTTCTGTAAAGCAGGATATCAAAATTCATAGCAATTCAGAAGTGTACCATATGGGACTTAGAAAACTTCCTGTCTATGTGCACACACACACACTAGATACAGGATTTTTGTGGTTCCAATTCTCTTAAACGTTGCAGATTGATTGCTAATTTCTTCCTGATGGTTGATTACCCACTGGCCTGTGCACAGATCCAATGTTTTGTTTCTTAGTGCAGCTTTATAATTCTGTGAAAATTGCATACTTTGTAGTTATACAAGGTTCTGGAGGAATGCTTATGATTGATCCACTTTTCCAACGGGTACTTGTCAATGAGTGCCGAAATAAGAAGATTCCTGTCATATTTGATGAAGTTTTTACTGGTTTCTGGCGTCTTGGAGCAGAGGTTGATTGCCTTCCCTCACCTCACTGTATCCATTCCTTTTTTCCTTTTCCCTTCTGGCCTTGTTTGATTTACCAAGTGAAGCTCTATAACAAAAGTTGCATGTTGATTTATCTTGTCTTGTGAGGGTGGATTGTATATTGCAGACTGCTGCAGAGTTGCTTGGTTGCATGCCAGATATAGCCTGTTTTGCGAAACTTATGACAGGAGGGGTTATACCCTTGGCTGTCACCCTGGCATCAGATGTCATTTTTGATTCATTCATCGGAGATTCGAAGGTAGGGGCACTACTTTGGGTTTTTTATGCCAAAAAGAAAATTACTTCCTGTCCATTTGTCTGATGACTTCTGAGATTATATGCTTTTAGTAATCCCCAAGCCTTGGCCCGCTATATGGAAAAACAGTGGCAGAGATCCACTTAATATCAGTATACAGCAAGAACATTGTTATATTCATTTTTAGATTCTTAAGCAACTGGTTCCTTGGTATTGTAAATTGAGTCTTAATTGGGAGTTCTTTCAAATTTATTGGCCAAAGTACAGCTACCTTCTCATAGTTTAGTGATATCATGTTCAGCTAAAGGGGTTCATCAAGTAAGTACACAATTACTCATTTGAATAGGCAAGTGTTTTTCTCTTTTGAGTCCAAAGGCAAGTTTGTAAATGAACGTAGCATATACTTGACCTAATTTAGGACAAAGAAGTATTGAATTTCTTCCTTTGTTATTTCCCTTGTTTCTCCCTTAATTTCATATTTTCCTATTTACAATTTCATATCTACTAGAGTATCTGATACACATTACTTCTCATGTTATGTACTTAAGCATGCCTGTGCTAAATATATCTATGTCATCGTATGCAAGAGGATGAATGCAAACAGGTATTGACATGTATAACAAGCAATCAGAATTTGAGTGAAATATATATTGGATTTCGGTTTCAGCTTCAGGCCCTTTTGCATGGACACTCATACTCTGCTCATGCTATGGGATGCACCGCTGCTGTTAAAGCCATAAATTGGTTTAAAGATCCTCAGACAAACCATAATATGATTCCTGAACAAAGGTTGCTTCGAGAGGTATGTGACACGATTCTTTTCTTTTTGCATTGTATTTCCATCCATTACCAAAGTAATAGTATACATGAAATTCTGAAGTCGAGAAGATATGATGGCAATACTTTAGTTTAGATATATTCATATATGAGTGAGCAATAATAGATACTAGACAAAGTTGATATTGAATTCTACCCATGCTCTCGTGTCCCTTGGCTCAAGACTCTAAAGGAGACTGGAATTAATGGCTAAATAATGTTCATGTCTACTTTCAAAAGTCACCCCTACAGAAAAGCAGGAATTTACAAATGTTTTAGCCTATCAAGTTTCACTCAGTTCCCTAATCAACTAATGCATGGAGACAAAAAGTTTCAAATAGTCCATTTCTTCTTTTCTATTATTTCTTCTCTATTCACCAAATGTTGATAAGCATTTGGTAACGAAATGATGGCACATCCTGCTGCTTCTTTTTTCCTTTCTGATTTCCTTCTTAGGGTGGTTTGTAGGAATGCTTGGTTTGGCAAACATGCAATTATCTGGCAAGCGATGATACATTATTAGTTTGATACTTGCAGTTATGGGATGACGAACTGGTGCAAGAGATATCATCACATCCTTCTGTACAAAGAGTGGTCGCAATAGGAACTCTCATGGCTTTGGAATTACGAGCAGAAGGGCTTAATTCTGGGTAAGCCTACTTTCACTTGCCTGCTTTTACTATTTGTTTTGTTTGACAGAAACACTTCAGGGTTTTGCTGTACAAGTGTATAATATACTTGATAGTACTCAGCAAGATGACAAGCACGAGCTTTATACAGATACGCGTCCTTATACGCACGGTCTCTTCTCCAGAAGCTCCGCGAGGATGGTGTTTACATGAGGCCTTTAGGAAATGTGATTTATCTCATGTGTGGCCCCTGCACGGCCCCTGAAATCTGCAGGCAATTACTTGTCAAACTCCTGGCACACCTTGAAGAGTTCAGCATAGTCAAGGAGCACCAGGCATCCATCAAGATTTGAACATCCAGTAGATGCCAGCTTTCATCTGTCCCTTTTAACAAAGAAAAGGGGTTATTTAATTCGTCATTCTAAATTGATAGACTCTTTTCTAAGAGTAGTTTTGCCCTAAATTTCTTTGACAGAGTCTACAAATCAAGGTTGTTTAAGCCCCAGGAGTTTGTGATGCATTGCGTGTTTCTAGCCAAAAGGGATTTTATTATTTAAAATAAATTTCTTTTTCTAATAGCAATTTGTCATTTTTTAATTGGATTTTTAGTAACATTTTGGCGGTAATGAATAAATAGTTTAATTAACATAAGAGGACGAAGTGACGACAGTCTTATGACGTGAGCCACTCACAAGCTAGTATTTAATGTAACGCAAGGTTGTCCAGTCGGAAGATCAACGGCCAAGATCTTCCCCATCTATCTGTTCGTACGCTCTACCACAATCTATCAGCAAGGTGGAAGATGGTCAAACACGTCTGTGGCTGTTTTTTAAAAATTAAAATAAATTTAGGATTAAAAAATTCAACATTATAATAAAATTTGAATATATTAAAATTTTTAAAATATAATTAGAAGAGATTATTTTTATTTATAAAATTTTAATTAAAAAATTATTAGATAAAAATTAATTGATTTATTTTTATTTATATAATTAAATAATTTATAAAATTAGCTAATTAATTAATATTAAGTTATTGAAATAAATTAAATTAAGAAATTAAAATTTGAACGATAAAATTTAATGGATTTACTGTTTTAATCATTGCACCCAAAAGCAGATCTACGTAGAACATAGAGTACGTGAACATATCCTCGTTTTCAGACCAAAAGGTATTCAGCCAACCATAATAGACCTAAAAAGCTTAAAGAAAATTTAAAGAAATCATCAGAAATTAAAATGTTAAAATTAGAAAGGATCAAATCCGATGCTCTTTTAAGTTTTAACGATTCTCTCTCTATTTTCTCGCTCACCAAACACACTCTCCAACTCTTAAGACGAAGCCTTTTGCACACCTGTCTCAGGTCACTTTTTCTCTCTCAATCTTTTTGGTTGTGAAGATAATTCATTTTTCATATGAGAACCTTTTTCTTATCTTTTGTCTTCTTATCGATTGTTATTTATGATGATCTTTTGTTGATATTGAGGATTTATTTTTTTTAACAGTTTTAATTTTACAGTAGCTGTAGCTAATTTGAGTCGTGTACTTTGTATATTGATCTGCGATTAGAAAGGTGAAGTTTTTGATAGTTAGGGTTTTTGGTGTGCTTTTGCAGATCTGAAAAATTTTGAGTTTGGAAGATTGGGTGAAGGATGCAGACCAGGTACATGGAGAGGACTAATAGTATGGGTAGAGGAAAGCGGCCCTTAGAAGCAGGAGACGAGGGACAGCAGCCTGAGCGGAAACGCCCTGCTTTAGCTAGGTGAAGCTTGAGAGATTTGTGCTTTTCGTTGACTATTTGACTTTTTGGGCCTGATTTTTTATCTATTGGGTTTTAGTGTACTGAGTTACCGCATGAGTTACATTTGTTGGATTTTTTTTTCCCCGCTGTTTGCTTGTGCAAAAGAGTTAATTTTGATCGGCTTTTGTTTGGATAGCCTCGTTTCTGTTGGCCCTGAAAATGGGAGATACGTTTTTAGTGTAAGTCGAAGTTGGCTGTGTTTAGTGTGTGGTAAGTGCTGAAAGACAATATTAATCGGTTGGTTTACTATAAAGTTTATCAAACAATCAAGAAAGCAAGAGTTAGGATGCCTTTTCAAATTTCTGATGGCTTAGGCTAGCAGTGGAACTTTGGACTATCTAAAGGTTGAATACAAGTGTGAGAAATTGACTGATTAAAACATGTAGTGGAGAAGGATAAGAAGCAAGACTGTTGTACGTTGGTTTGCTTACAAGTAAAAGATTAGGGGCATTATGTTTTGCTAAATGAATATTTTAATTCAGAAAACGATGTTGCGTTAATATGTGGTGTGTTTATTTTGCAACTGAATGTTTTTTGTTTGTTCCTTAAAGCCAAGTTGTTGACTACAATTGTTTCGGGAACTGCATTATCTAAGACCTATTCATTAGATAGTGTTTGTATTGAATACATTTTAATGTGCATTCAGTGGTTTCTGTAGTGTTATAGTAGAAGCTCTCAAGGTTGACAGTCTTCAGAAGCTCTTTTCGTCAATGGAACCTATTCTCCGAAGAGTTGTAAGATTTTTTTCGACATTTCTTTTTTTTGCAATCTTTCAACTTCACCAATTCAAAGTAGACCTAGTTACGAAGGTTTTAAAGGGAAGTTGAGACATGAGTACTGAATTAATCACAACTAACTTTAATGTAAGCGAGCAAGAGAAACATCTGAATGTGGAAGTGGAGTTAAGGAGAAAGAAAAATCTGGTGATTTCTTCGTGGCAGGGAAACTAGATGAATTTGAATAAAAATCAAGTTCAGGGATAGAAGCTAAATCTGGATTGAGCTAAAGTAAAATTATTTCTGGCATCACACTGGAATTCCTAGGAGGTGAAAATATAGCTGACTACTTGGTAGAAAGAAAAAAAGGAGTTCATGTAACCTCACTAAATAATCTAGAAACTGGTGGTTGAAACACAATCGTTCTTTTGAATTCTAACAGTGTACTAGGAAAAACATTTATATCTCATGAAACTTGTTACTAATTCATAGCAAGTTGTGGCAGGTAAGTGAGGAAGTGGAACGTGCTTTGGCAAGATTGGGCCCTGCAAGACTCAGTTCAAGGTACACAGTATTCCTGATCAGTGTGTGCATACAGCTTGCTTTTTTAGTCTATTTGCCTTACTTGGTTTTGAATGATAAAACACAAATGTGATGGTTATAGTGATGTTTATCCATGTGTTTTCTGACATTTGACTAAGCATGCAATTAAAACTGATTAGAATATGAAGAAGCATCCAAGTTAGGACTCTTCATAAGACATACTAATCAAACCATACTAAAAAGCTTCTTTCTTGTTGAAAAAAAAATTAGATGCACCATGTCACCAATTTTTTCATTAAATTTCTGACAGTTAAACATCTCTTTTGAAGTGTTAGGTCTTCTCCAAAACGAATTGAAGGCCCAGATGGAAGAAACTTGCAATTGCACTTCAGATCGAGGCTGTCTCTTCCTCTCTTCACAGGAGGAAAAGTGGAGGGAGAGCAGGGTGCTGCTGTCCATATTGTTCTTCTTGATGCTAATACTGGTCATGTTGTTACTTCTGGCCCTGAGGCATCTGTGAAACTAGATGTTGTTGTGCTTGAAGGTGATTTCAACAATGAAGATGATGAAAGCTGGACACAGGAAGAATTTGAAAGCCACATTGTTAAGGAACGTGAGGGAAAGAGACCTTTGTTGACTGGTGACTTGCAAGTGACTCTTAAGGAAGGAGTTGGGACACTGGGGGATCTCACTTTTACTGATAATTCAAGTTGGATAAGGAGTAGAAAATTCAGACTTGGCTTGAAGGTTACCCCTGGATATTGTGATGGCATGCGGGTTCGTGAGGCCAAAACAGAGGCATTTACTGTTAAGGATCATAGAGGGGAATGTTAGTTCTTACACTTTAATGTATTTGGATGTTTTATAATTCTTTCTTCTCTGCAGACTGATTGACAGTTTATGCCTTTTCTTTGACAGTGTACAAGAAGCACTATCCTCCTGCATTACATGATGATGTTTGGAGATTGGAGAAAATTGGCAAGGATGGTTCATTTCATAAGAGGCTAAACAGTAGTGGAATATTCACAGTTGAAGACTTTTTGCGACTTGTGGTCAGGGATCCTTCAAAGTTGCGGAGTGTAAGTGTTCTCTTTGGCTCTCTAGTTAACCATCTTTTGCTTTGAACTTATCTTCTAATGTGCCATTCTTTGGTTTTAGATTCTGGGCAGTGGTATGTCAAATAAGATGTGGGAGGCTCTATTGGAACATGCTAAGACTTGTGGCCTTGGTGGAAAGCTTTATGTGTACTATCCTGAAGATTCAAGACATGTAGGTGTTGTATTCAACAACATATATGAACTGACTGGCCTTATTTCAGGGGAACAGTATTACTCTGCTGACTTTCTTTCTGATGAGCAGAAGGTTGGTATATACTTACTTTATTCCCAAGTTATTACTTGAATCTAAAGCTTAGTTCTTGATGTGACATTTTGAGTTTAAATGAGAAACTGAAGTTGATATGTAGAGGATAATCTATAAAGACTTGTATGTTACCGCGCAGCTCTTTTTCAGTTTCATTAGGGAGTTTGACTTAGACCAAGATTTAATAGAAATTTATTATTTGATTGTGTGACATTTATGAATGTAGTTGAGCAAGTTGCCTCTTTTCCAAGATAGGTTTTTGTTGCACATTTTCAATGATTCTCTTTTGGTCAGAGTGGACTGGAGGTAATTTCTGAATTGAAAACTGTTTGTGCAGGTCTTTGTAGATACATTAGTGAAGAAGGCATACGAAAACTGGAACCAGGTCATAGAATATGATGGGAAGTCACTGTTGAGCTTCAAGCAAAATAAGAAGTCAAGTACTGCTAAAAATGAACTTAGCATGGGTCAGATAGGATATTCTAATGCTTTGGACAATCAAACACAACTTACTCGTCTGCCGGCTTCAGTTCCTACTGAGCTTGCTGGTCATTCAGGCTTAAATGTTGCAGGCATGTATTAGTATATTCTAAATATTAAATAAAAAATAGTATTTAAACACTTGCTGAAATGACTTACTATTATGATCAGGGTATAATAATGATTTGGGAACTAAATACTCTGCTCAGACCCAGCTCGGGAATCCGAATTCACGGACTCAATTTGACACTACCTCATTTGCATCTCAAGGACAACTAATTGGTAATTCTCACGAGTCACAATTCACACGGAATAATGGCAGTGCTGTGGGCCTGGCCCTTGGTCTACCTCAGTCATCTACTTCTGGCTTCCACTCTCTAGGGACTTCCATTCAGCCATCTAGCATTAATCCATTTGAGGACTGGAGCAATAGTAGGGGCAAGGGAGTTGATGAATTCTTGTCAGAGGATGAGATTCGTCTCCGAAGTCATGAGATGCTTGAGAATGAGATGGATATGCAACATTTGCTCAGAATCTTCAGCATGGGAGGGCATAGCTCCATAAATGTACCTGAAGATGGGTATGGGTTCTCATCTTTCATGGCATCACCGATGCCTAGTTATGATGAGGATCGTGCTCGTCCTGGTAAAGCTGTTGTTGGCTGGCTGAAGATCAAAGCAGCAATGAGATGGGGGTTCTTTGTCAGGAAGAAGGCGGCTGAGAGACGGGCTCAACTTGTTGAGTTGGAGGATGAGGAATAGTTGATCCTTCTATGGTCATGCGTTTTGTTTGACAGTATGGATATTTGGAAGAGTATAACTCTTTTCCTAATCCCGCTGACATCTTAAGGTCCTAAGACAGCATTCAGGTAGTTTGTTTTAGGAATCTAGAAGACCTCTAGTGTTCAGCTTATCTCTTTCTTGTACAATTACCTGTACAGTATGTTGTTTCTTCGATGTCCGTCCGACTTAAGCAAGACGCCCTTCTAATCATTTGTATCATTGGTTTGTGTAAGATATATGCTTTTGGATTTCTGCTGGGAAATTGTATGTCTCTGATAATGCCCCCGTTCAGTTTAGTTGTCTGGTTAGGGGAACGTTATTGATGATTTGTATGAGGATGATTTATTATTGTTCTGTTCACTTCTTGGTTGACACATCAAATATATATTTTTTATCAAATACTTATCGGACGTGAATTATGTACTGTCTTTTTAAGGATTACTCTTAGTTGTTATAGAGCTACAGCGTCGTTAGATTCTGTTACTTGCGTTGGATGAGCAATTTCGTATGACCTTGAACCTAAAAGACAGTCGTTGCATTTACTGATCAACTAGCAAGTTGCTCAAGCCAATCGGAAACCAGAAGTGAACCCTACAAGATTGAAAAGGATGAAGCAGGACGTGGCATATGAACGAGGAACCAGAGTACTCGGTCATACTATTTTGTATTCATGCCAGCGGCCAGCCTGAAGAGACAGGGCAGTAGTTGTCAAGTACTCGTCCTTTTGCTCCTTAAAATGGTGTGAGCTAAGCTTACCTTTTACCCCATTTTCCGGGGTCTATATTTTCATTTGCGCATGAGATACTGTACGATTAAATAGCTGAGATATGAGACAGCAACTAACTTACGTTCTTTTAGAACTTGCTACAGAAACTATCAAAAGTCCCTCTTGTACACTAGAAGTGTCTCTTTGATCAATCTTTTCATATGATTTCTCAATTTAATTGTTAGAAAAGAGACTTAAGTCTGGCAAATTGTAGAATTGATCTTAAATGTAAGGCATTAGTTGGTTAAAAGAGTGAGGATCCTTTATCCAATTTTATGTTGTCCAATGCTTAAAACGACTTTGTTTTGAATAGAATTAGACAATCTCTAAATCATGTCTAATGGTCAAAACGACGTTGTTGTAAATATTAAACATGATTTTAGAGAGTAAAATTGAACAGAAGATTTGAACTCGTAAAAAGGTATGCCAGAATTTTATTAAAAAATCAAAGAATTTTTACTACTATAAAAAAGTACGCCAGAATTTTGTAAAAAAATCAAAGAATTTTTACTACTGAAATGTTACGCGTAGAGATCAACATAATTGAATGATAGCTAATGGAGCAAAAAGGAATAAGCGCTAGACAGGACATTCCCTAAGACATGTTGCATTCTGGAGGAAGACCTTGTGGAAATCTTTTTTTGTCTGTGCAGTAATTGTAGATCATGTAGTTCTTCTGCACCCACTGAAGCCTTTGTGCGCTTGTTGAATCAAGCTCCTCTGAGA
>JAOSBL010000008.1:903449-922491 GCA_027568915.1 Erythroxylum roraimae
TTACATAGCCAAAAAGAAGTAGCACAAGCATGACTCTTGATGAAACCATAGCTCTTTGTGAAAGAATTATAGCAAAGCACAGTAATTGTAGTAGTAGAAGATGAAGAAGAAAAAGAACTGAAATGAAGAGATTGGTATGTTAAGGACAAGGGTCTCGCAACTATTTATAGTGCGGAATCAATGTAGAAGCTGCAAGGGAAGTTTCAGAGTCAGCTTGGTTGTAGACAGTTGTTACTTGTCAAGCTTTTTCAGAAGATGAACTAGCACTAGCTGTCCAGATCGCACTAACAAATAGGAGGGAGAACCAACTAATGTCTGACCTTATAATGGCACGCGCTTTTAAGCTTTTTGGGACGCGGCCGAGAGCTGCTTGCCCTTAGGATCGACCCACGGACCCACTTGGGATCTAGCTCCTACACAAAACACCAAATGAAAATGATAGTGACCTCTGAGTTATGGTCAACTTTGACCTACAAACATATTAAATAATATTATTTATATTAAAATTAATTATAATTGGCAAGTCATATAATCGTTCCTATAATTTAAATAGTTTAACTAATAAAATATCATTCAGAATTAGGCTGGGATAATTCAAATTAGGTTCAAATTCAAGTTTATTTTGATTAACTCAAGTAAATTGAATGTGAGTTTAAGTTTAAATTTAGTTAAATATATTAATCTTAAAGAGAGTTAAATTAATCTTAATTATTTATTATTTATTAAATTTAAAAATTATCAAAAAATAAATTTAATCAAGTTTAAATTTAATCTACTAATTTTAAATAAATCTATTTTTATCTTTTAATCAAAATTTTGCGTTTCAAAAATTATATATACTTTTCTTCTCATTATCCTTCTTTTTGTTTGAAGTAACTATTTAATGTGTAATATAGTTTCCCCTTAAATACTTCAAGTCAATTCTCATTTACTAAAATAGCTTAATTTGAAAATGATTTAACCCGCTAAAATTATATGAAGAAAATCTCTTTCCTCTTATTTTTGAATTAGAAAAAGGTCGTTTTAATAAAAAGAATCATTTCAAAACAAGTATCATGATAAATAACATTTTATAGGATACAACTTATTTCTGAGTTAGGATCATCCTATTAAACCCTCTAATGATTTTTCATGTAAGTCGTAAAATTTTTAATTGTCAATTTCTGGAAAATTGTAATTTTCCAACGGTTATTTAAACTTTTAATTACCAAATACAATGCATTAAGTTGTTATAGACATTATTTAAGTAATTTTCAATTCTTCTTTGTTTCAAGGTTAATGCAAGTGCTTAGTCACTCTAGTGTAGGCTTACTAGAGCAATCAAGGTTAATGCAAGTGCTTAGTCACTCTAGTGTAGGCTTACTAGAGCAATCGTAAGGAACAGTACAATCTTTGCAGTCCATCTTATAAGGAAAAGAATAATAGTTGTATAAAATTTATTGATTTTGTACAAACCTCCAAGAATTAAAATTAACATGGACATGTTATATAATACCATACACTAACTAATTTTATGGTATAGTGCACTCTGGGGGTAGACCTTGTGGAAATCGCTTCAAGTCCATACAGTAATCGTAGATCATGTAGTTCATCCGAACCCATCGCAGCTTTGCTTGACTTGTAGAATTAAGCTCTTCAGAGAGCCAGGACTTAGCGGTGGAGGCTAAAGGATTAGAATCTGAACTGCAAGAAGACGCTCCATTGGACCAAACACAAGCATTGGCCATAAAGTTTCTGTAGGAGGCAGTGAAAGGAGCTTGGCTCCAATCTGTCTTAACCAGACCACCCCTTGTAGCCCAGTCGTCCGCATTCCAGAGACTAGAGTATATTCTCATTGGCTGGCTCTTCGGGAATGGAACACCTTTTGACTCCGAGTCCTTGAACTGTCTGATTGGAGTGTAATCCACAGAGAAACTGAAACAATATGTTAAATGTTAGCAGTTTCAGGGTTGATGCATTTGGAAATGTTGGAGATGTTATTTCAGGATTGGTGCTTACATGATGCTTTGAGAATTCCATAAAATGGAGTACGTATGGAAATCAGCTGTTGGGTCAAACCAAAGATAGAATTGTTGCTCTCTGTTGCCTTTTCCTCGACTGAACACGTTAGTGTGGAGAATGTAAGGGTCACCACTCAGATTCCCCAAAAACTCAAAGTCTATCTCATCCCATGTAGCTCCTTTCGAAGACAACTGTTTAAACATATGGATTTTTTTTTTTTGAGTCAATTGCATGAACTTGGAATAGAAAATATGGTAAAAGCAAAAGAAGAGAAGAGAGTTTACATAATAAGCAGTGACAGTTCCAGCAGAATTGCCAGGGACAAGCTTCAGTTGCATATCAATCTTTCCAAAAAGATACTCATCTTTCGATTGGAAACCGGAGCCCGAGGCTTTGTCCAAGCTAAGAGTGAGAAGCTCCCCATTGTTGGCTACCTTTCCTCGGCCATCACCCCATGTAATGTCGAAATTATTGTTAAAATTGCTAGCAGAGGAAATGCTCAAAGAACAAACTAAAATAGGCAGTACAAACACCAGTAGTTCACGTTGTGAGGAAGCCATTGGAGACAGTGAAGAGCAAAACCAGAGAAGGGTATGTTTAAAGAGTGTGGATTAGGTACTTACTGCAACTGACGGGGAAGAAGACAAAGGAAGGTCCAGTGAGCTTGGCATTTGGCGGTCGTAGCTTCTTGGGCTTTGAAATGATCTCGCCATCAAACCACGGAGCTATCTGTGCGTGTCCCGCAAACAGACATGATCCAACCGAACCGATGCTTATGATACGCGGTTTTGTTCTTCCTTTTTACATCATAGTACGTAAGTAGTCACTTTCCTGCTGTTCCCATCACCAGCTGCCACCTGAACTACAGAGACATTTAAAACTACTCCGAACTCTGAAACTTCATACGCTGTAATAACTAATAACAACTCCAACTTTGAGACAGCTAGCATTTGACTAAAGAAAACATATCCTACATTAAAATGACACAACATTATCTTATTATGTTATTCTAGAAACTTATGAATTTAATATCTTAATTCAATATATTTTAGAAATTCATCTTATTCTCTTGGAGTTATCATGCTAGGACTTTCTCTTTTTCTTTTCGTTCATGAGAAAATAGCATGACACGTAAAGCACAAGTCTTCTATCTTGTCAAATTGTTCGATTAAATCATTTAACCTTACTTTTACTTATCCTCTAGAGATTAATTTTATAACATATTTATATTTCCTACTGGTGTTCATGTAAGTTCATTCCTACCATGAACACTAAACAGAACAAATCAGGTCAGCATTTTGCTGCACATAAGCATGTGTCCTATTCTCGTCAGGTAGTACTCTTAAGAAAAAGTACTTCCATTTTTGTGTTCCCTTTACTTTTCTCGTCATTCTACTATTACTCTGTCATTACGCAGATTTTTTGAATGAATCCCTCCATAAGGCATTTAATATTACAATAATGGAGTCAATTAAGGTTGTTAATAGCTCCAACATAACTCAATGCTGAGGCGTCAAAGGAACAGAACAAAAGCACAGAGGTGGGAGAATAAACACTGAACTGATTCAACATTTTTCATTGATTTGGATAAATCACAACGAATCAAAGAATTGAACGAGTCAATATCCTAGCTGATAATTACATTAAATTTGCTTGTAGAGAATGAATTTAACAATTTTAAAGAACCAATCCAGTTCGTTTAATTCCTGTCTAGGAACTGTTGCACTCCACAGGCAGACCCTGAGGAAATCTTTTGATGTCTTTGCAGTAATCGTAGATCATGTAGTTCTTCTGCACCCACTGAAGCCTCCCTTGACCAGCAGAACCAAGCTCCTCTGAGAGCCAAGTTTGATCTTTGGAAACAGCAGGTGAAGAATTTCCACCACAAGAAGACGCTCCGTTGGACCAGACACAAGCATTGGCATTGAAGTTCCTGTAGGAGGCGGTGAAAGGAGCATTTGACCAGTCAGTCTTCACCAGGCCACCTCTTGTAGCCCAGTCGTCAGCGTTCCACAGGCTTGAGTATATTCTCATCGGCTGGCTCTTTGGGAATGGTAAACCTTTTGACTCCAAGTTCTTGAACTCCCTAATTGGAGTGTCATCGACAGAGAAGCTGAACAAGAAAGACCAATCACGTTAGTTATGAGCAATGTCGATTTGACTAAATGTTGCAATTTGATGCGAATGCTGCTTACATGATGCGTTTTGGATTCCAAGTAATGGAGTAAGTGTGGAAATCTGCTGTTGGGTCAAACCATAGATAGAATTGCTGCTCTCTGTTGCCTTTGCCCTGGGTGAATACATTAGTGTGAAGAATGTAAGGATCCCCACTCAAATTCCCCAAGAACTCGAAATCTATCTCATCCCACGTAGACCCTTTTGAGGATAACTGCAAATTCAATCGCAAATGAACTTATCTCATTAGTTACAGGACCATTAGCAACAAATACAAAGAAGCAGTAAAAGAAGAAACTTACGTAGTAAGCAGTGACAGTGCCAGCAGAGTTGCCAGGAACGAGCTTAAGCTGCATATCGATCTTTCCAAAGAGATACTCATTTTTGGACTGAAAACCTGAGCCTGAGGCTTTGTCGAGGTTGAGAGTGAGAAGCTCGCCGTTGTTGAGTATTTTTCCACGACCATCACCCCATGTAATATCAAACTCTTGGTAGAAGTTACCAGCGGAGACGGCCATTAAAGAACCAACAACAAGAAGAGAAGCAACAATAAGAAGTGAAACAGGCGAAGAATGGGAAGCCATATTGACGATTTGTTTTCAACAGAAGGGAAGAGAATGTAGGAGAAAATTGTATGTTTCGATTGGTGCTTTCCCAACTCGAATTACCTTTGGTATTTATAGCAAACTGAAGAGGCGATAAGCTAGTTTCAGGAGAAGAAACAACTTGGAAAGTGCATTCGAAGTGGGTTATCTTCCTACTGCCTGTATGGCTGTTAAAAAGCCTGTGAAAGGATATAATTTACCATGTTTAACGCGGTTTGCTATTAACGTTTTGAGAGGAAATTTCGTGGTCGGTTCTCTAAAAGCTCTTGATGCAGGCTGAACGTAACACATATTATTAGACTTTGGGTCCCGTAGCACCGCCACTGCCCAAGGCCCACTGCTTGCTGGCTATGCTTTGCTTTATCGCCGGCTACGCATGTTTTTTACATGACCGGACCCAGTCAATTACTGCATTTGACCGTAAACAATATTGGCTTACTTATTGGACAAATAGTGGTTGGATGAACCGGACAAGTTGACAGATGATATTTGAAGTTTCTTCCAAATTTTATTTTATTAAAATATTATCTTTTATTATTATGATAAAGTTGGTGACGGATGATGACTGATAATGAATTAATAGTCTACAATTAATAGTTTTTTATAGGAATATTGACGATAAATTGAATCATTTGGCAGTTTGAGAAACTCAAAAACATAAATGGAAGAATTGGGCAATTTGAGGGTATCCATTTGGTGCAATGTAATTCCATCTTTTCTCAAACGTCATTCCACTTTAGCGACATTCATCTTTTTGGTTAATAATAATACGACGTGTGGACAAATTTAACGTCATTTGGTCAATTTTGATGTCCTTTATGATATTTTCCCACCACATAATTTGATATCAGAATTCATATTCTCTTATCCTTAATAGGAAGATTCAACAGAATAGCTCCGTGGCAAGTAAACTGGAAATGAATTGGTCCACCGTACGTAAGCTACACACTTTATTGTTGCATGCGGAATACCGTATATGTACCATTTTCAGCAAATGATTCGACTAATCTCAAAAAAGAGAAAAAAAAAAAAATCGGCGTTCATAGCGTAAAACGTATGCGGTCATCTTGTCTACGACATTTTGCATTCTGTAGGGAGCCCTTGGGGAAACCTCTTGGTGTCTGTGCAGTAGTTGTATATCATGTAGTTCTTCTGAACCCAACGAAGCCTATCTTGGCCTGTTGAATCAAGCTCCTGTGAGAACCAAGAGTGCGAAGACGAATTTTGGTTGTTGCAAGAAGATTTCCCATTAGACCAGACACAAGCATCTGCTTTGAAATTCCTGTAAGAAGCTGTGAAAGGAGCTTGTGTCCAGTCTGTCTTGATCAGACCGCCTCTGGTGGCCCAATCATCTGCATTCCATAGGCTCGAGTAAATCCTCATTGGCTGGTTCTTTGGGAATGGTACGCCAGCGCTTTCCAAGTTCTTGAATTCTCTGATAGGAGTCCCATCTACAGAGAAGCTGAGGACAAGCAGAAAAACTACGTCATAATTAAATTAATGAATTAATGGTCTCTGTATGTACTATATAGTTTCTATTTCGGGCATAATAAGGAACTCACATGATGCGCTGTGGATTCCACAGAATAGAGTAAGTGTGAAAATCTGCTGTTGGATCAAACCAGAGATAGAATTGTTGCTCTCTGTTGCCTTTTCCTTGGCTAAACACGTTAGTGTGAAGAATGTAAGGATCCCCGCTTAAGTTCCCAAGGAACTCGTAGTCTATCTCGTCCCATGTTGATCCTTTCGAGGATAACTATAATCAAACACAAACAGAACACGTTATTACAAGAACGACCTAGTTTTTAATTACCTAAAATTAAATGAAACTCACGTAGTAGGCAGTGACTGTGCCAGCAGAATTTCCAGGGACAAGCTTGAGTTGCATATCAATCTTGCCTAACAGATACTCGTTCTTGGACTGAAAACCTGAGCCAGAGGCTTTATCAAGAGAAAGAGTAAGAAGTTGGCCGTTGTTGAGTATCTTAGCTCGGCCATCTCCCCATGTTATATCAAAATCTTGGTACAAGTTCCCAGCACAAACAATTATCAAAGAGTTGATTGTAAGAGATACCAACAACGTAATCAATGAAACTCTTGCGCCAGACACAACAGTAGCCATGGACGACATGGTAATATATATAGTATGTATGTTTTGAAGACTATAGAGAAACAAGTGGAATGGCTTTTGGGAATGGATACGTGCCTCTGTATACTCGGTGGATAGGTGCTTAAATAGGAGGATTGAATGGAGTAGGTGCGTTAATTTAATCAATGAGAAGAAAATGCATGGGAAGTTTCAGTCATCTCAGCTGTGCCCAGCTGGAGGAAGATTATTAAAGAATTAGTTGTTAACAGTAATCAAAGTTCGAGAGGGACACTCGTTTCTATGGACATAGATACTCAGTGCATAGTCCGAACTAGATCTTCTGTCCAAGTTTACTCTATCTTATCCTGTCTCATAAAATTTCAGACATTTATTTTGCGGGATCTACGCGAGACTCATATGGACCCCACATAAATAAATGGTTGAGATTTATTGGGCACAATAAGACGCTATAATATTAGACAGAGGATTTAAACTCCTAGTCCGTGGATGGAAGAGTGACCACATTTCCTCTGACGTATGCTATTGCTACCAAATTTTAAATAAATTTTATTTAATTTTATAATACTAATTTAATTATAGAAATAAAAACTAAATTTAAATTTACTATACAAACAGAATTTTTTGAGACAAATAATATTATACGTTAATATTTTAAAAAAATTAATAAAATAACCTTAAATTTTATACAAAATTAAATGAAGAGGTATAATATTATTTAAATATGATTTACTTATATTTTATTAAATTTTAATTGAATTTTTTATATTAATAAAATCTATAGATACTATATATGTCCACTGAATATATAGAATAATTTGCAATCTATATAATCTTAATAAAAATATTTGGCAAACTAATATTTAAGATTAAATTATAACGTTGCCTTTGATTACCAAAATTACTGAACTTTCGAACCTACCAAAACTCTCTTACCACCCCATTAGTGCATGTTAGAGCAATGGTCAAAACTTGAAATCATGACACACAAGTAACCAAATGGTGCAAGATAGTGCTTTGTAGCCCAGGCCCCAGTGATATTTCACATTAGAGCAGCTTCCTTTATCCTTATCTAGAAGTGTGGAACTTGTTCTATTCTACAAGAAAATGTGACAGGAACCAATAATCATGCCTAACTTGAAAGAAGGTGCAGAGGTTTGGTTTAGTTGTTGGAAAGCTGGAACCAACGTACCTAAAATGCATCAATATATGTCCTAGAATTAATACAGTGGTAGAAAAGAAACTAAGGAACTAAAAATAACGTTATGTTAGATAACTTATATCTATTAATAGAGAAAGAAGTTGATAAACCAAAAGCGAAAATGTTTTGAGTTAGGGTACAAGACATAAATATCTTTTATAGTCTAAGAAACATTTAAAAAAAGTTTAAAATTTAAAATTATTAGACTATAAAAAATAAAGTCAAAACTATAAACATTAAACATAGACTAAACAAATGATGTTTACATGTTGAGGTGCACGGACTTTATGCATATGATGAGAGAACTTGAAGATGGGATTATGAATTTCCATGGTCCAGCAGAAATAGTTTCGATTAGTCCATCTCTAGTTCATTGCATGGTTTCCATAGGGATTAGTGTAGGAAGTGAAATTTCTCACACATTTCACTTAAAAATCGACTTCCACATGCTTAAAGTCCAAAGTATTAAACAATGGGCAACTTTTTATAGTTCTACTGCATAATTATATTAAGTTTTCCATTTTTGATATTTTAGGCCATGACCTATGAGTTAGTCATAAGTAAGAATGCTAATTCTCCGAGTTTGGTTCAAACTTAGAATTAAATTGGATTTGAACAAATTTTGAATGTGATCTAGGTTTAAATAAATAATTTAAAATTTGATTGAATCTTTTTATTATATAAATATAAAATTTTAAAAATTAAAATAATATCATTATAATAGCAACTTGAACAGTTGTAAATTATATATTTCAAATTCGATTAAACTTAATATTAAGTTCAAATCATATGCAATAGGAGTACGACTAAACAAGTGAGATCAAATTTTGTTAATCTGATTCGATTTATAACCACCCCTAATTATAAGAATAAAATTAATTATTTTTCTTCTTTTTTATTTTTAATGATTATCACTATTTTATATTTATTTAAATTAACTGAGTTTTTTTTTTTTGGTACATCATAAAGTTAAAAAGCAAAAACTAAAAGAAAGATAACAAGAAAAATCAATCCCTAAAATAACACACTCTTGAAGCATCAGCAACTAGGTCAAGCAAGAGATCCAAAGGTGGAGATAACCATTCATGAAATTCTTGCAAGTTCCTGCTTCCTCGTTTAGCAAGGGAATCTGCTACGCTTGCCTTCCCTTAGAGAGTGACGCCATAGAATATCTCAATCCCAACCCTTGCAAACAATAATATCAGCTACAATATTTGCCAAATGGTGAAACAATCAATCCTCACTAGATATCAACCGAAGGGACTCTAAGGAGCCTGACACCACCATAATTTTTCTAAAACCACTGATCCAGGCTATTTGCAGCCTTATCCTTATGGCTAATAGTTCTGTCGTCATATTTGTCGCAACCCTAATATAACCAGCAAACCCATGCAGCCAACGCCTATAATGATCTCTAAAAACACCTCCAATTCCAACGTCTCCCGGATTATTTAAGGCACTACCATCAACATTCAAACAAATGTAATTAAGATCTAGGGCCAACCATAACACCCATCATTGAACTAGAGCAGGGTCCCCTTTGAAGACTACCAAAGCAACGGCACCAATCCTGTATAGTCACAGAAAGAAGGGATTCTTGTTGAAATTTCGTCAAAGGAAACTCATCAAAGATAGCTTGATTACGCCCCCGCCAAATAATCCATATGGTAGCTAAGAATATTATGTCACTATTATGAGAAATACCATAATTACAAACCCTCGAACTCCATTTTTTGAACCAAACCACAATTTTAGTATCCACCGGAATAAAGAAATCAGTAGGAATGGCATTATTAAACGCTTTATATCAGAGATACGATACCTCTCTACAATCTCTAAAACGGTGCATCGTAGCTTCCACACCGCAAGAACAACGCCGACAAAGACCATTACTATTTAAGTTTCTTACCTGTCTTAACTCTTGAGTATGAACTCTTTCGAGACATAAAAGCCAAGCCATAACACATATTTTCTTGAGACCTCTCAGCTTCCACACCCAATCACAATTAGTATTGTTATGAGCAATACCCAAGTTCTCACTATTGTTCAGAACCCAATTATAGGCACTGTTAACAATATATCTACCATTAGGAGACTGACCCCAAATCCATCTGTCCTGAACTCCTGCCCAAAGCGAACGATGAAGCCGAGGCAAAGAGTTTTTAATGTCCTTGTTAATGGGAGTCTTGAGCTTATTAAAATCCCAGTCCCCATTATGCTTAATAACATCACTGATCCTGAGCGCCATATCATCTCCCGCAATTTCCTCCACCAACTTTGCCAACGAACCTAAATAGCTCCAAGAATCAAACCAGAATGAGGTGGAGGCACCATCTGATACTCGCCTTTTGAAACCCCCCCAAATCTCCTTTAATGTTTTTAGTAACCCTTACCACAGAGGAGAACCCTTCTTGCCATCCAACCATTTATCCACTTGAATCCCATTTGCATAATGATTTAAAAGAACTTGGGCCCAATGTTTTTCTGGATGGGATATCAAGCCCCAAATAAGTTTTCCTAGCATAGATATATTGATTCTTCTAGAATCCCACACGCCCAGACCACCCATCTTTCTTGGTTTCGCAACATCTTTCTAATTCACCAAATGAAGCCCTTTTTGCCCAGGTCTAGAGTTCCAAATGAACCCACGCACTATTTGATCAATTTTCTCACAAACATAGTTCGAAAGCCAAGCTGTTTGCATTATATAGACCGGCAAAGCATTCAAAACAGAGCGAACCATAGTAATACATCCAGCAAGATTTAAGTGATTCGTTTTCCAAGAAGACAACTTATTATTCACCCTCTCCAGCAACTTATTATACATACGACTGTTCCTTTTACCATTTCCCAAAGGAAATCTAAGATACTTTCCAATATCAGTCGTAGCTCCGATATTTATCAAGCTTCCTAAAAAATTAATTTTGTCACGCTTCATACCATCCGACGGAAGCCTCTTCGACTTAGACTCACTCACCTTCATACCCGATTCTTGACAGAACAAATTGATAATTCGACTAACCTCTTGACCCTGCTTCTGGTTAGCTTCCATACAAAGAAAAACATCTCATTATACATACGATTGTTCCTTTTACCATTTCCCAAAGGAAATCCAAGATACCTTCCAATATCAATCGTAGCTCTGATATTTATCAAGCTTCCTAAAAAATTAATTTTTTCATGCTTCATACCACCCGACGGAAGCCACTTTGACGTAGACTCACTCACCTTCATACCCAATTCCTGACAAAACAAATTGATAATTCGACTAACCTCCTGACCCTGCTTCTGGTTAGCTTTCATACAAAGAAAAACATTATCAGCAAAAAACAAATAAGAAATTTTTACCCCCCACCCCCTCTTGAGCAGGCAATAAGTTTCCAATTATTACTAGTAACCCACTCATTAATCAAAACAGCAAATTTCTCCATGCAAAGAACAAACAAATAAGGAGATAGAGGGTCCCCTTGACGAATACCCATCCGGGGATGAAAACTATTTAGCTTCTCCCCGTTCCAAAAGACAGTCAACTTTGTGCTCCGAATACAATTCATAATGAGTTTGACAACCCGATCTGGGAAATTAAAATCAATCAAGGTACCTTCCAAAAAATCCCAATTGAATCTATCATAGGCTTTCTCGAGGTCTAATTTAATCATCATCGAACCCAACCGACCCTGTGCTCTTTTTAAGTAATGTACTACTTCTCTCGCCAAAATAACATTATCCACCATACCTCTACCTGGAATAAAGCTACCTTAGAACGGATGAATAATTGTATCCATCAAAGGTCTAATTCGGTGAACTATCACTTTTGAGATAATTTTGTAAGTTACATTACAGAGACTTATTGGCCTAAATTTCGAAATGCTCTCCGGGTTATCTTCCTTGGGAATGAGAACAATCAAAGTCTCTGCAATACGAGGATCAATACTCCCACTGAAAAAGGCTTCTTGAACCATTTTCGTAACCGATCCTCCAATAATATGCCAATATTTCTTATAAAAAATCGGTTGGAAGCTGTCTGGCCCTGTAGACTTGAAACTGCCCATAGATTGGACCACACCAACGTCACTACCCTTGAGTTTTAACCGATCAATTTTATTTTTTCTATGACGGATAACGGTAGTGGCATGAAAATAATTAGTATTACGGTCTCCAAATTTCACCTGCTTCTCCCTACTTTTTTGGAACCATAATAACTCCTCTTATTCCAATGTCTAATTATATTCTTTAGTTAATCTAATCTCTAGATCCCGCAAACCGTTAGATTCATTATTATAGAGACTAAGTTGGACTCCATTCAGCCGTGCAAGCAAATAACGCTTCCTTCTGAAAATATTACCAAAAACATTCTTGTTAAAATCTAGAGCTGCTTTCTCCACATTTTTTAACGCTGAACAAGGGTGCACTGAAGAGTCCCAATTAGAGTGAACGACATTTTCAAATCTATTATCTTCAGTCCAAGCCACCTCAAAACAAAACGGTTTATTGAGAATCATTCCACTCAAACCCCCGGTCCTCAAAAGGATAGGAGCGTGGTCCAAATACACCCAAGGAAGGTGAGAGAGCAGCGCTTCCAGATACAAGAGCCTCCAACTAATATTAGCAACTACTCTATCTAGTCTTTAAGCTATTAAGTTAGTCGTGTTTTGAATCCAAGTAAATTTTGGCCCAACAAACCCCAAATCGATTAATTCACAAGATTGCAGCTGATCTAGGAATTTTCTGACTCTATGCAAATGATACATCCCTCCCACATTTTCTGAGACCGAGGCAACCTCGTTCATGTCTCCAATAACTAACCAGGGGTCCCCACTAGTATAGATGTCTGTAGCCAAATGTTGCTAGAGCTCTTCTCGTTCGGTAGCCACTAGACTTGCATAGACAGCTGAAAGCCTCCAACTCGCACCATTGCTAAGTCTAACATAACCAGAAACTGCCTAAGAAGTAATCGTAAAGTTGGTAAAATCACATTTGTTTCTTTTCCACATCACCCAAATACCACTAGAACGGCAAACCACATTATGAAAAACATAACCGTCAAAACCAATTCGGTTCCAGAAAGAAACTGACTGTTGGAATTGAATCCTTGGTTCTACAATGATCATTAAATCCACTCTATGAACTGAAGCAAATTCACTAATGTGTCTATGGGCAATACTATTACTTGCCCCACGAATATTCCAAGCCATAATAGTTAACTGAATGATTTTAAAAAGGATGTTAAAGAAGAAACGGGGAAGATAAATCTATCAAACACATTGATGTGAAACCCTCTCCGTATCGTCTTCCATATCTTCATCTTCAACCAATTGGTGGTTTATAGCAGTTTCATTATCACCTCCCTTCACTGCATAATCAATATTTGGGGGACGACTCCCACGATGATCCTCTATCTACTGAGTCTGGCGGTCTGAGTCGCTTGCCCGTCGCCTTGGGGTTGCCTTCACAGTCTGGTAGCATGTCATCTTGTGTGATGTTCTGCATCTTGTTCTAACTTTTGGTGTGCTTTTTAACTGAGTATTTAAGAAATGCTAAAAAGAATTTCTAAAGCATTTTTTGGAAAGGTAAATTTTATTTAAAAAAAGAGAAGAATTATCAAAGGAAAAAACATTTGTAATAATTGGGAAACTCAATCCTAAATATGAGAATTGGCATAAAAATAAAAATTGCAAAGTTAAAGAGATTAGTAACGTTATTAACTTGTTTAATAAACATACATTAACATCAATATTTAAAAAACTAAAATAGATTACAATTAAACCTTTATAAATTAATACTCAAATTAACAACCTCTCTCACAACTCTCACGCAGTATACAAAGGCGTATTTAATATTTATTGTCTTCTCCTTCTGGTTAGAAGTTCAAGTTTATATTACGGGGGACTTATTTAAGTATTAGTTGAAGGTAAAGATTGAGAAGATAGAATTGGCATACAACATAATTAGGCAAGAGGATGTTGAGTTGTACGATTATAATCATGAACAATTGGTAGGCTTGAGAAGAATATTTAGCATATTTAGTTAAAAGATATGGAATTTTTTGATAATTTTGCGTAAATTTTTAAATTATTTTTTGAATTTTTTAAAAAATCTAATAATTTTTAATTTTCATAAATTTTAAGTACTTTTATTAAATAATAATGAATTAATATAAATAGTAAATATCAATATTTTAAAAACTGAAATATAATTTAAAAAGATTATCTTACCTATAAAGAATTTGAAGCTTAATAAAAAAAAGAGATTGTTAAATAAAATTAATTGATTTATTTTAATTTACAAAAATTTATTAATTTATAAAAATTGACCAATTAATTATTAAAATTTTAATAACAAGATTTATTAAAACAAAGTTAAAAACTGAACTAAAAAATTAAATAATTTAAGACTTTTAGGGTTGAACCGACCAAGCTGGTTGTTTTTTAATTATTAATAAATATATATTAATTAATATAACAAATTATCTCAATTATTTAAAGCAATTTAAGCTAAATAAACATCAAATCAGTTTTTGTGCACATGAATCTGTGGAAAATTTTGTAGCACAAAATTTAATAGGAAAAAATCAGTTGGGTTGCTACTTGCCAGTATTTGACCAGGAGCATTTGTTTAACTTTTCAGAGGGGAAATAGCACAAAAGCTTTCATGGCAAAAAAAACAGTTGGAATGGTCATAAGAATTATCGCCTTTTGTGGAAGAGTTTATCTTTTTCAAAGAATACTAAACCCTACTCAATTATCACGTAGACAGTCAAATCTCCAAGTCCAAGCTAATAAGAAAATTAGATAGAAGATGACATAAAGTACACGTATTCATTTGCAGTATTATGTATAAAATGACACGGTTGGCGATTTTATGTAGGAGTTGGCATGGAGGACCATATAAATCTACACTGGTACTTAATTTCAGCGGGTGAATTTTGCTGTGCCGTTTATTCAATTTTACTCCGTGTCGGCAGATTTTATCTGTTCATTGATAAAAGTGAGCAGATAAAATTTACTAACATATAATAAAAATTAGGTAAGTAACACAGCAGTTCACATTTATCCAATAAAATAGATAAAAATAATAAGGAAGTGAAAAGAAATCCAGCTGAAACACAAGTGGGATCTTTCATTTTTATAGTTCTATTCAGGAACAAGTGGGATCTTTCTAGAGTTTGCTTTTGAGGTTCCATCCGACGAGTGCTTACAAGAAACAACTAGGACAAGTAGGAATAGTCTGATTGGTTTTAACTCCTCGTCTGAGGCTTTTTTTTATAAGAAGTATTGAGTTTGAGTTATTAAAAAAAAAGAAAGGAGAATTTTTCCGGTTGATGATTCTTTAATCTCCTGGGTATGATTTTTGGTCAAATCAATTACAGACATTTCGCTTCTAGCAATATTGTGAGAGTTGAAGCTACTAAAAAATCCGACGCTGTTAGAAACCTGATGTTAAGCAAAGCCAATGATTAATCAACAACTGACCAATTAATATATGACGACTTATTATGCGTAAAAGTGTACAAACTACATAAAAATTTGAAAGATCTTAGAATTTCAAATTTACCTCCTCTAAAATTCTTGGAGTAGGATATTATAAGCGGATTAGTCCGATAAAAGTTGGGATAATGTATATAAAAAAATAAAGAAAAAACAACTAGAGATAAATTATTGTCGACCCTGTCAGTGGCAGAATATCATTGATTGCTCTGTAGGCCACAGGATTTGTTTAGATAAACCCAAGTCAGGATGATACAACCTAGGAAGCTAAGCAAAAACGTGGTGTTTGACAAATAAATATTGCTGCATCACACAATTGGACATTTGGATGTGACTATGGTTGTGAAAAGGAGGGCCATTTTCATTGTGCTTAGTGTTTGGGATCCAGCTGTTTGGTTCTATTTACTTGGCACCAACCCAACACGAACCCTTTGAACGTGTACTGTAAATTCTCAGCCTCTCTCCCTTATAAATTGCCGTCAACTTGTAGCACCATCAAACAAAAAGGTTAGCTCAAGGTTATCAAGTCAATGGATGTTAAGTGTGCTCTCAAGCTTTCTCTACTGTTTAGCTCTTTGTTGGTTGCTTCTGCTGGTAACTTTTACCAGGATGTCGATATCATGTGGGGAGATGGGCGAGCCAAAATACTCAACAGTGGCAATCTCATCACGCTTTCTCTTGACAAAGCCTCTGGCTCAGGTTTTCAATCCAAAAATGAGTTTCTTTTTGGCAGGTTTCACATGCAACTCAAACTTGTTCCTGGAAACTCTGCTGGCACCGTTACCAGCTTCTACGTAAGTATTATTATCCCTCTTCTTCTTCAGCTCAATTTCTTTCCTTCTCTTGCAATGCTCTCTAAATTAATAATTCCTGGTTTAAAACTGCAGTTGCGTTCACAAGGGTCAACATGGGATGAGATAGACCTTGAGTTTTTGGGAAACTTGAGTGGTGATCCTTATGTTGTTCACACAAACGTGTACACTAAAGGCAAAGGCGACAGGGAACAACAGTTCTACCTCTGGTTTGATCCAACAGCTGATTTCCACACCTATTCATTCCTCTGGAATCCAGGAAATATAGTGTAAGTACTCATGCGTCCTCTCTTGCTATGAAATTTATGACATGAGTAATACTCTGTTTTTAACTTCAACTTGCAGTATCTTAACATGATTATCTGCTTCACTTTGTTTCAGACTCTATGTTGATGGAAGACCCATCAGAGAATTCAAGAACTTGGAGGGATTTGGAGTACCCTACCCAAAAACTCAATCAATGAGACTATATACAACCATATGGGATGCAGAAGACTGGGCGACAAGAGGGGGACTAGTGAAAACAGACTGGACAAGAGCACCATTCACTGCTTCCTCCAGGAACTTCAATTATGACGCTTGTACATGGTCCAATGGAGTATCTTCTTGCAGTAACTCCCCGGCTAGTCCATGGTTCTCCCAATCGCTGGATTCGACCAGCCAAAGGCAGCTCAAATTTGTGCAGAAGAATTATATGATATACAATTACTGCACAGATACTAAACGATTCCCTCAAGGTCTCCCTCAAGAATGCTCTGTTACCAACAAGAAACAACACTAGGAAGTGTGTACGTTCGTTGTTTTCCCAGTGATCTCTCGTTTTCTGATCTTCTAGTCTTTACTCTCCTAAGATAGATGGTACCAATAATGCAATGTTTATATAATGATGTGCATAAGTAAAGTCATATTCCTTTGGATGTTTAGTTTATGGTCCATGCTCGAGAAAAATGAAGTGAGCTTTCTTTTCAGAGTGACCTCGTTCAGTTTAATAAAGGAAAAGCTTGCCATTAACTATTTAACTCATCTTCCAACTACACTTGTCTCCTTCTCCAACTCACCACCTGTTCCGATACTACGTCCTGCCGTTTTCCCGGGGTCATTCCTGGGATAAACGTGGCAAGAGGATGGGCTTAAGGATAGAGTCAAAGTCTCATCAATTATTGTCGACCCATTTGAGCTAATTGCAAAATAGATGAATGTCTTATCCTCATAAGCGCAGTCTAAATCACATATGACTATGAGCACATAAAGTCATGATAAATTGATAGGTCCACATTACTAAAAACTGCTTTCGTCTAGTAAAACATTGTCTTGGCTCATAAATTTTCTTGGAAGAGTTAAAACATTACAGCATATAATCATACATGTCAAGTATTTTTCATATTAAATTAAATACGTAATATGAACTGCATGATTAAATATATTATTCACGTAATCATTGTAGTGGCCAAACAATAGTACCGATATCTTCGACACAGCCAATTGATGGATTGAATTGGTTTATTAAGGATTGCATAAGTTAATATCCAGGTCTAGCCCAATTAACAATTTTAATCAGACTTTAAAACAATAAAGTTATGGCTTAAACTTAATTGAATTGGGTATATTTTTGTCAAGTTTAATCAATCAAGTGATATGAATGGGCCAAACAATCTAAACTTTGAGTTTCTTGTCAAACAGGGACAGAAAGATATAGAAATACTGCAGCTTGCCGAATAAAGAAACATGAGTTTTATTAAACCATTGTAACAATGTCAAAAATAATAAGATCTAAACATTTCATCAAGAATTTCCCCGGACACTTGAAGGTGGAAAAGATAAATTAGGTCATGCACTTTTGTAGTTTGAGTCAATTAAAAAAAAGATTTTGTTGATCTAAAATTTAAATTTATAAATTATATAATAATTATTTTTAAAATTATCTCAATTTTTTTTTTATAATATCATTCTACATATAATAAAAAACGCTATAAAAGATTGTGTTATTAGTGAAAAAATATTTATTGTTCTCGTTAGTTTTATCCCTTAGATCCTGTTTGTTTCAGCTTTTGGAGGTTAAAAAAGCACTTTTTTTCACCGCAAAAGCTCTTTTAAAGAAAAAATGAGTGTTTGGCTGTAAACGTTGAAAGCACTTTTTGAGTAGAAATAGCTTTTTTAAAAGTTAAAATACAGCTTTTTTAAAAGCTTAAATTTGGAGCTTTTCATAAAATCCCAAATTTGAGCTTTCTCGCGTAGACAAATTTGCGTCACTTAGGCATATATCAAGTGACTCTTCTGTTTCTTCTCTCTTGATTGTTCTGTTTCGTGCCTGTTTTTGGGCTGTTCTCATACACAAATCCTTTTTCTGGAATTTCTCAAATACTATGTTTCCTCCTCCAGACGTTGTGAAGGTCGTCTGCGTTGAGGTCCCATTCAAGATCGCACATTTATGCGGACCTACACTTGTAGTTTTCTTTTTGTCCACTGAACTCAATCCTTTGTACGATCGCAAGCCTGGTGGAGAGCCGCAAGGTGGTCATTTTTTGATCTTCTCATGGTTTGACAATGGAAAATGACGCATGAGTACGTTTTTGTGCAATTTGGTGCTTTAGAGAAATGAAAGTGAAAACACGCTGAAAGGTGGCACCGCTATGGGTTAGAGAAAAGACAGCTGG
>JAOSBL010000008.1:947705-976245 GCA_027568915.1 Erythroxylum roraimae
TAACCTAAGCCTGAATTGCTCAGTCTACTTGACTGAAATACTTCCTAAAACATGAAAAAATCAGTCCAAATACATTAAAAATTCGAAGGACCCACGGCTTACCTTCGGCGCCACCAGAGGAGAGACGACCTTCGCTAGTTGTCGCCGGAGAAGACGGGGGTTGTGGTCGCCGGAGACGCAGCAGGTGGTCGGAGCCCAACGGAGGTGCAGAATGGCCGGAGGAGAGGAGAGAAAAAAGAGAAGAGGAGTCGGGCGCGCGAGGAGAGAAGAGGGAACGGCTGATGACGATTTATGCTTTTTTTAGCGACGGAATAAAACCGTCTGTAGTCTTAAAAATTTCCGTCGTAGAATTAAGTTTCTGAACCTAATTTAACGACGAGGTTTTAAACAATGCCGACGGAATTTGGCCGTCGGAGAAATATACTTCCCCGACATATTTACCGACCAATTTTTAATTCCGTCCTTATTTACAGACGGAATTAATTGCATCGGCATAATTCCGTCGCTACAATTCTTCGCCAAACTTTCCCGCCAACTTTAGCAACGGTTATTGTGACCGTCGCAATTTTTATGTTATATACCGACGGAATACGTAATACCGTCGTAATTCACATACATTTGCCGTTCCGTCGGAACATTTCCGTCGCAATTTACCTAATTTCTTGTAGTGATTGTCTTTCTTTTCTATTCTTTAAAGGGGGGAAAAGAAGCATGTACATGAAATCCATGCGAGGACAGCTTAGACATTTTGATGCAATTCAAGATACGATTTCAATAAGTGAATTAATTGGGGTAGTTGAACCTAAGTCGAGAAAAGGCCGTTGATATATATGATAATATGAAGCACTTCCACTTGTCTTCTTAATATTCTATTCAATTAGTTACTACAGATCCCTGTCTTTCTCGATAAACGAATTTAATTTAGTGATGTTACGTACAACTCTTATTAGAAGTAATAAATACATGTACTTTCTGAATTTCTTAAAAGAAAAAATTGATATAAATATGCACTTTCTGCATTTCTTAAAAGAGAAATTTGATGTTTTCTTTTCTCTGTAAGTTAGGTGGAAAGAAAATTTCCAAGTGAGTAAAAATTCATTATGTCTATTATTTCCAAAAATCAATCAAGAAACTTGCTTTAAAATCTATTTCATTAGCAGAAGATTATGAACGATTGATGATGGAATAGGGCCATAACCTCACTCAATAACTTAAAATTAGTTTGTTGTCAAATCTTGGAACGTTGATGAATTCGTAGAAGAAGTTAATTCAAATCCAAGAGACGGAGACTTAACTTTGCGGTGAGAGCAAACGCAATAAATAGCCTCGAGTACTCGTGGACCTTTCGCCACCAGTCCTTTTATCGTGTATCTTAAACTAGCCAATTTTCATGGCCTACTATAAGGGTAGCAGTGGATTGAGCTAAGGTGCCATTGTGAAAAAGGGTTGGATTGAACACTGGTGATCAGTGCAATTCTGACGAGGGCATGGAGCTTGGAATACCCAAAGTGGAAGCTTTTCTGAGGCTTTGCTCGATCCTGCTTTTGGTTTTGACAGCTTGCTTGGTGGGCTTAGACTCGCAGAAGAAGTTTATACTTTACCTTGAAAGAGAAGTCAAATATAAGTACCTGAAAGCTCTTATGTGAGATTCCACTTTCTGTTTACTTGTGTCTTTACATGCATCTCCTGGTTGTAAACTTCTAAGGTTTTTCTGTTTTTCTTGATTATTTCACTTCTAAAAATTTGACTATTTGATGTCTGCAGAGCTTTGGTTTATGTTGACTCTGCAGTTGCTGTGTATAATCTGCTTCAGTTAGGCAAATTTCTTTCATTCGACCCTTCTAAAGGAAACTTCAAGGGGTCTTACTTGTTCGTGGCTTGGAGCTGTTACTTGTTCGATCAGGTACTTGCAACTAAATATCGTATAAGCTGAATAAGCTGAAGTCATTTCATTGCCCCTTGAAGTAAGAATAATGCCAGATCTCTTCCCCATCTGAATTTCCCGTTTGAATCTGTAGTTTTGCAACTCAATTAGGTTTCCCTCTGGGACCAAGAAATCGTACCTATTCTTTTTTCACTTTCTGGTTATCTGTGTTCCAGTATTGACAACCGTAAAAGTTAATGATTGAAAACCCAACCCTTGCCAAACTTAAGTGCAATCTGAACAACAAAAATGAAAAATTCATGAATATAAATGTCTACCATGCATGTACAACTATCTCTGGCGCCATATTTTTGGTGTCTGATATAATATCCATGGCCATCGTTAGTAATGTTCGCTGCCTGTCGATGCAGCAGTAGTGGAACCACCGTAAGTTATTGCTCCATTTGTCATATATGAGAGTCCTACTGCCAATAGCACTGATCGACAGAGTTTGTCTCTTATTCAAGTTTGTTACATTAAATAGAATTGAGCTCTTTCGTCCACTGAGAAAATATGATTTGGTCTTTTTTAACTTGTGCTCTCCATATTAGTTTAGACATCATGTAATTATTATCTGTATTTTGTTCTTCAATCTAATCATCCTGGATTTAATTTTCGTTCAAACCAATGCCATATGGTGAATAGAAGAACCTAATATGTGAAAACAATGAAGTGCTTGAACGTATACCTCAAAAATTTTGAATTGGAACTTCGCCAAAGCTAATTTATATCCAATTATATATGGGTTCAATGTTTAATTAAATATAGTGAATATAAAGATTAATTGGTCCGTCGGAAATTATAACTAGGAGTTCTTATGTTATTTAAGTCTGAAAAAGAAAGTAGTCCATTCCCAATTCAATTTGTGGTCCATCCACAAGGCTACTCTGCCCCTCGAATCATAATGCCTTCATGCTCTTCCAAAATTCTTTTTGCACCTTTGCATTGTTGTACACAATTAATAAAAAAAAAGTTTGGTCAATATTATTTGATGGTTATCAATGGTTATTATTATTATAAATAATAAAAATATTTTTTAATTTAATAACAATAATTACTAAGAATCACTAAATAATAATAATATGGTTAGATCTTAAAAGGAAATAATTAATTTTTTTAGTTTTAGTAGCATTTTGTTCGTTCCATGGTTCCATGGGCTATTATATTTGCACCTGATAATCTAAAATAAACTTTAGTTTACTTGGAAACTTGTCAGAAGTTGTATCAGTAGACTAGTCGAGTATGAGCGATAAATAGAAGAAGTTCATTTCTGATTCTCATCTGTGGTAATGAAACAGTTGGCGGTTTACGTTACATTTGCGACAGCAACAGCAGCATTGGAGCATTCAGTACTTGTGTTACAAGGAGCAAAGGTGTTCCAATGGATGACATGGTGCAGTAAGTTCACCGGATTCTGCACCCAAATTGGTATTGGTTTGTTCTGTGGTTACGCAGCAACTATTCTCATGGCCTTCATTTCCTTCATCTCTGCCTTCAATTTGTTTAGGCTTTATTCACCAGAACGTTTTCTCTTGCAAAAACCCACCTGATCTTCACGTTCTTTCCCTGTTCTCTTTCCGTTTCCTAATACCCTTCACTCGAGAAGACTGAGCAGATCGGATGGGACCAAACTCATCTGCTTAAAGTTATTACCATGAATTGTAATCTACGTGAATTCGAGGAATTGGACTGATAATGCTAATTAGTAACTGTTAATGATTATCACTGAACACTATATAGCTAGCTGGATTACGAACTTATTATCAATTTCCAAACGCATTAAGCATTAGTAGAATACAAAATGAAATGCTTTAATTTGGATTTTTGGCTCACCACATTTTTATTATTAGGTCAATTTTAAATTTAATAAAATTTCACTTAATTTTATGGATCAAAATTTGTTTGACTCTAACCCCAACATGTCCGTCTGTGGTCAAGGTTTTTTCGTGCTTTTGTAGAAATTGATAATAAATTCGTCGTCAATTTTCACATAATAAATATGTAATGAATTTATAGGAATTAGGATATAATACAAAGAATTTAATTTCTTTTTTCATTTTTTATAATAATAAAATATTTATCAAATATCTTACAAATTTAGAAATTATTTTTTTTATAATAGGTGAGTAGGAACACAACTCACCTGCGCCAACCGGTGCGACATCCATTGCCTCCTATATCAGCCACCACACTAATAGAGGACACGACGGCATAAATGGTCAAAGAGAACGATCCTCTCGGCCTTATAGCAACCCTGATGCTTTTGGATCTTTTTTAAAACTCCTATAGACTGATGGATCACTTAAATGGCCCAAATGGGCTAATAGCACTCTCTGGAACCAATTCTTCAAATGGATATATGTCTTCTTTCGCCCCTTTTAATTCCCCTATTGATCCATCCACCAACCAGATCCCACCTATCGTCCATTATTTTCTACCAGCCCAGACCTAATGGCGTTACTCTGTTCTCCGCCCCAGTTATAATAATAAACCACCATACCAATTCTAAATTCATAAAAAATGGGGTTATATTATTGCCCACTATCGTTACTAACATGATCTTTATTGCCAAATCATCAAAGATAATTCTTGTCTTATTGAATTTAACCTCTTTTGTTATATTGCGAAGGATCTTGCTACTAATACACAACTCATTGTTGTTTTCATCAATAATAATCTTTATCTTATAAAGATTTCTTTAAACTCAAGAAATCTAGTTGTTCTTATTGTCTCTCTAGCTCTACTTAACCTCTGACATCAACATCTTAGTCATCCTTGTTAGTGACACTCTCGAGATTGTCACATCTTTTTTCTTCAAAATATAATGTCAAAAATAATTGTATCTCTTGTCTTAAAGAAAAAAATACTAGACTTTCATTTCAATTATCTTCTCAAGTCTACAAATCTCTTATAACTCATTCACTGTGACATTTATGGATGTTCTCCGTCCTTCTTTAATTATGGTTTTCTATTTTATTATTTTTATTTATAATTTCAGTTGTTATATGTGGATATTTCCTTTAACTCACAAATCTCAAGCATTTTCTCACTTTTAAACTTTTAAAACCACAATTAAAAATCTTTTCTTCACTGCCATTAAATCCTTTAAATACGACTTAAAGCTCCTAAACTTATTAAAAGTGTTTTACTCACTTTTTCACTTCTTATGAAATTACATGACGTATCTTTTGTCCTAATACTGTCTAATAAAATTGTCTTGTTGAATAAAAAATTTGTCACATCATTAACAATGGTCTTACTTACCTCATCCACGCACCTCTATCTAAGTCTTTTTTATGAAGCATTTGTTACTGGTATTTACCTTATCGATCGTTTATCCACCCTATTCTCCGCTATAAGTCCCCTCACGAATTACTCATTCTTACCAAATCAAACTTATCTCGTCTTTGTATTTTTGGATATGTTTGTTTTAGAGTCCTCGAACAAACTTGCACCAAATTTTACTCTATGTTTCTATTAGATATTCCTATACTTACAAAGTCTACCGTTGTTTTGATACCCACACTTCCAAACTCTATATCTCTCATCATGTCCGCTTTTTTTAGTACGATTTTCCTTTTGCAACCTCCCCTCTTTCTTTTTCCTTATCCTCTTCTTCTTCTTCTTCTTTCATCATCTCACCTCTACCGTGTAACCCTTATTCTTCCCTTTCTTCATCCTAATTCCTTTTCTCGTACCTCTTCCTCATCATCCTCCTATTTGCATCTTATAATCACTCACACTAGTGACCACACCGGTGTTCCTTGTACCTTCTCTGATTTTATCACTTATTTTACCATCACTCAAAATTCTCACTCTCTTTATCTCATTTCCTTTGCCTAAGCCAACAAATTTTCTTATTGGCGTTAAACCTTGCTTGATGAGTTCAATGTTTTTCATCACAACCATACCTAGACTTTAATTCTTCCCACCCTAAATGTTAGTGTTGCTGGTTGTAAATGGGTCTTTGACATCAAACAAAATCCTGATGGTACCATTGATTTCTACAAAGCTGGTCTAATTTTCAAATGATATCATCATGCTTCGGGTATTGATTATACTAATACCTTTAGTCTTATTGTCAAACCCATCATTATTCGCATTATCCTTCCAATTGTTCTCACAAATAGTTGTCCTATTTGTCAACTTAATGTAATTATTACTTTTCTTCATGTTCATTTCTAAGAACCAATGTTTACATCCCAGCCTTCTGACTTTATAGGTCCTCATCAACCCTCTTATGTTTTTCATATACGAAAAGCTCTCTATAGTCTCAAATAGGCTCCTTGCATCTAGTTTCATCATCTGAGTCAGAAACTTCATGAACCTCATTTTGTCTCCACCAAATCTAACACATCTCTTTTTGCTCATTCTACTTTAACTCATAACACTTATTTCTTAGTCTATGTGGAGGACATTTGATCCCTAGATCTTCCCTTCCCTTCATCACATCACTCATTTATGATCTTAACTCTATATTCTCCATTAAGGATCTTAGCCCTCTTTACTACTTTCTTAGTATCGAATCCACTCATACATCAACCGACTTTTTACTTACTTAGACCTAATACACTAAAGATCTTCTCCATCATATTGGCCTTAATATCTCTAAAACTATAAATAAACCTATTACTTCTACCCTTCCCCTCTCCAAAAATTATGTTATTTCTGTTTTTTATGCTACTGAATATTTGAAGTACTATTTGTACTCTGCAATACCTTTGTCTTACCCATCCTGAAATCTAAGTTGATGTCAATAAAATTTCTTAATTCTTATATTTTCCTATCCACTTTCGTTAGACTGCATTTAAACGAATTATGCAACACCTTCATTCTATTACCTCTCAAGGTATTATGATAAGTAAAAACTATAACATATTTTACATCCCTATTTTAGATTGTTTTAAATTATTTATATAGTACATTTAGGCAAAAATTGCTACATTTTACTATTATTAACCTAAATTGTTTAGTTCCATATTTTATTTTTAAAAGGATTTTAAATTGTACTAAATATTTTCTTGTAGGCTTGGTGGACTTAAGGTAAGTAATCTAGAGGAGAATCTAGTCGTTAGCCCAGAAGGAAGGCAAAAAGCTAGCAAATAGCCACCAAAATAAGCAAACAACCCAACAGAAAAAAATAACTCAGCAACAAAAATCAACCAGACCTAAGACTCTACCTATGCAGAAATAAAAAGAAGAAATCAGAGTTAGATGGGAGGAGACTCACCCACCTGATGTCTTCATCTCAAAAACCCAGCTCCAAATCTGTTTGAAACGAAGAAGATAAGTGGAAGCCTATTGCAAATCTAGAAACATGTGGCTCTTAGAGACATTCTTAAGGCTATAAAAGAGCAATAGCTTCAGAGGAGAAAGCAACAAGCATCCATGCAAAGAAGGGAGCTATCTGAGATTCTTCCAAGGCAGATTGAAGCAAGGAAGCATTCTAAGGAGTATTTGCGGGTTAAAGAAAATTAATTTCCACCTATTTTAAGCTGGTTCAAGAATGGTGGAGGGATTTTTTAGATCAAAAAGGAGTTGATTCGAAGTTTGCCAAGTTGGAGCACGTTAATGAGTTTTTTTTAACCCTCATTTCCCTTGTTTAGGATTTTCCATGCTTGAGTTATAATTAATTGTTAAATTTTAGTTTAGATAGGTTGCTTAGAGTATTTGAGATGTTATTTTTTGGAATTAATTTAAGTCATTCCGAGAAGATTTGACATTTATGCAATTGTTAGAATTCCTGATTTGGATGATTCATGTTCTTATTTGATTGGAGACATCTTTGATTATTTGAATTGACAAGTTGAATCAGTGGTTTATTTGGAATTATATATGCTAGAATTTGGATGTTCTTGAAGCAAATTTTGGTTATTAATTGCGTTTTCTTGCACTTAACTTGTTTTGATGTTAGAATTGAACTGATTCAATTTCTAAGAGTGAAAAGAAACAAGTAAATTCTCTAGCCTATTGGTTATCTACGTTTAACTTGTTAAATGTCTCGGATTAAATATGTCAAAATTGCATAACTAAACTAAAATTTAAATCATGCTTGTTCAATTGTGAATATTAGATTGGTTTATGATTTCTTTTTTTGATTTCTATACTTGATTAGAATATATGTATTGGATTAGCTAAATACATAGCTTTCGTTATTACAATTATTTTGGTTTTGTATTTTTCCTAATTCAGATTGATAATGTTAAACTTATATGTGAAGATAATTAGATGAATATGGACAGATTAACTAAATTTCTTTTGAAGCATGATTACAAGTGTTACAGTTAACATAATTAAAATAGGATTACTTTAAAAGTATTATAAGATGAAATAGGGGTTGTCCAACTGAAAATAAAGATTTGTTCAAATTTTGTACTCAAATGAAGTGTCAAATGCTTAACTCTTAGCTATGAAATCTTTAATCAAGTTGGTTTGAGTTTAGGAAACAAATTAGATGTTGAAATATGTACTTAAATTGATCTTATAGCTGCTAAAAATTTAGGTTGAACATGAAAAATTGCTAAGTTTATATATGCCTATTTTAGAGTGAGTTTAGATCACTCCATTTAAGGATTGTACTTAAACAATAATCTTGATTAACCAAGAGACAAGTTAACATGTAGTTACACCAATTTGATTATTATTTCATGTTTACATGAATGATAGAATACTTAGCTAGAAATTTGAGATAAAATTTGTATAATATATCATTAACTTTGTAATTGTTTCTTTTTATCTTCTTCAAGTCAAAGCTATTTTAACTTTTTGTTTGCTTTAATCTATGTTTAAGTGACCATTTAGATCCTAGTTTGTTAGGAAATAAAATCTATAAGAGAACTTTAAAGTTTAATTAACATAAGCTAAAAAATTGTTTTATTTCAGAAAATCCAGATTTGTGAAAATAATGTATTTTAAGTTGTAAAACCACTTAAAACATGCTTGCATAGAAGATATATGATATTAGAAAGAAATTGAGTGGTTAATAAAGTATGAGTATAAGTTTTCAAAACTAAAAATTTTAGATTTGTACAACTTGGTTTCACCATGAAAAAATTCAGCAATATATATTAGATGATTATGACTTAGTGACAAAGAAAATAATTTCTAGCTCTGGAATATTGATTGCGTGGTTCTACGAATGTATTATAAGTTTATTTTCTTAAATTTTGATGTTGTATCTTAGTTACGTGGGTTAAAGAGGACATTACATAAGCATTGGTGATGTTTATATTTTGTTATGAAATTCCTTTCACATGAGCGAAATTATTAGGATGTAATTGTCTCTTTTTTAAAAAATAGATTAATTCTTTGAAACATTTTCTTAATTAAAATATTATAATAAATAAACTAGAATATTAAATTAACTTTCTTCGTAGAATCAACCCTTATTTTCTATATGCTAATTTATTTAATAAATTGAAAGTAAAATAACAATTTAATTTGTATACGCCTAATGACGCATATCATATTCACTTTGTCCACAATGATTGTCTCAACATGCAGGCATATTGTTGTGAAGCTAACTGGGTTGGTTTTTCTGATAATCGATACTCTACCTCTGGCTACTGCATCTTCTTAATTTGATTCTAATCTTATCTCTTAGATTACCAAAAACTTCTACTATTGCCAGAGTTGGCATGGAGGTCGAATATAGGAATTTACCCCTACCATTGTTGAACTATATTGGATCAAGTCTCTTCTTAGTGAACTTGGTCTCTCTTTAATCAAATCTAGGCTTTGGTGTGAGAATCTCATGGCCATCTTTCGTATAGATCCAATCTCTCATGCTTGCACTAAGCATCTTGAAATTAATATCCATTTTTTTTAGGAATCTGTTGCTATCAAAGCTCTTTATATTTACCATATTTCTTCTTCCTATCAACTTGTTGATATTATGACCCAAGTCGTTGTTTTCATCTATATTTTCTCGACTTCGAGAGGTAAGCTTATTATTTTCAATAAGTGCGAGCATAAGTGAGATTGATAATAACATGCGCAAATGGTTTCATATTTTTTATATGTATCTCAACAAGTTGTAGTTTTGATTTGATTTGATTTAATTTAATTTTATCTTGTTCATAATTCTAATTAATCTATCATGTATGCTGAATTCATCTACATATTTCTACAACCTCATCATAAGATACGCAAGCAAAGAATTCACAATTTACACACTTTATCATGTTTGCTTTGCGTTCTATTTTTTATTTTTCTTCTTCTAAAAAACACATGATGTACCTCTCTTCTGTTTCTAAGAAGTGGATTTGCTCTAGCTTTTGTCCAAGTAGTCTTCAGTACTTTCTTCATGCTCCATGTTAAGTACTAGGTCTTAATCGCGGAAAGTAATTGCGTTATACCATATCATTTCATTTGTTCTTTTATAAAGAACTGAAATTGTCTTAATGTTCGTAAACGCAACCACAGTTGATTCTTTTGGAGCATAAAACCTTCCATTAAATCAATCAATGTAAAATATCACCATCTTGTCTCCTGTCAGCGTGCAAGCTTGATAGAGTGTACCGTATTGCTTAGAGATAAAGAATGTTAAAGGGTTTATAAGTGGTAACGGTCAACTATCCAAATAACTAGTTCTAGTTATTTGGACAATGATTAATCCAAGCCCAATTCTTGTTAGTAGACTCTACACTCTGCCCATGTTTAAAATTTAATATGGTATCAGAGCGGGTTTGATCCGGATTCTTAATTTCCAGGTTGTCCGTTTGGATGTCTAGTCCCAGAGGCCCGGTCCGGTTACCGCTGCGTATATTTCAGGTGACAATTAGATATCCAGCCCCAGTTGCACTTGAGGGGGAGTGTTAGAGTATCCCATATTGTTTAGACATGAAAATGTTAAAGGGTTTATAAGTGATAAGGGTCAACTATCCAAACAACTAGTTGACAATGGTTGACCCAAGTCCAATTCTTGTTAGTGGACTCTACACTCTGCCCATGTTTAAAATTTACATGTTACAATTGATACCATGTTAGAATTTACAATGAGCCTACAAGTTCACACGAGAAGGAAAATTAGACCACATACAAGTCTAAGTGAGGTTCCATCCTAAAACTAATTGGTGATAGGTAGAGTAGCCCACTAAACTTATATGTTGATCTTCTTTCTTCTCTTTATCCAATGTGAGACAAAATCCCACTTTTATATTTCAACAAAGCCTACGTTCAGGAACTAACTTCAGATTTCATCCTGTAGATGAAAAAGCCTATCTTCTGATCCACCCCTGATACAATTTCGAGTTCACAAGCAAGGAAAGCTAGAAGATTTTTTCAACATTTGATCGTTTTGTTCCAGGAGGTTCGAAAGTTAAACATTGAAATTGATTCTCTTGTTGACACTTCCTTATATTGAGTGAAGCTGCACATGGATCCCATGATAAAAGCTATAAACAGCACAAGATGAGTTCCAAGCAAGCTAGAGTCCCAGTAGATTGGGGAACTGTGACAGCTTGAAGATTAAGCACTTCGAGAATTTGACATGGGCTTCCCGATGGATGAACCGTGTCATGATGAGAATTACTCGCTTAATCAGTGAACAGTATGAGAGAACATCGATTAGGCTCCTTGACAATCTATTTACGTATTAAATTTGTCTAAGATTTGTGTCATTACATTAAGTTAAATTCTATCATCTTTGTTTTATGATGTCAAATCGGGTGAAAAGTGAAAACAATTGCAGCCCAACATTATCACGAGGGACTCATCCTAATGACTTGCTTAAAACAGACAAGAACATTATCTGCATTAATCATGATAGTAGTTTTTCATAACCCATTTGCCTCTTGATAGAGAGAGGTATTTTGGAGCCTTCACTTCAATCTCAGCATCTTTGAAATAGGCAAAGTTTAGCATACCAAGGCATATTATACTGATTAAAATATTACTTTGTGTTTATGATTTTTATAACTTTTAACTTAATTATACGGGTTTGTAATGTTCTAAGGGTTATAGTGGAAGTATATGCATAAACTTTCTATAAGTTGGAGCTGATTTCTCAAAAACACTAATTTATAAATTATTATGCATACTCAAAACTTATTTAATTCACGTCTTGAAAACAAAAACAACTGCCAGATCCTGTTATAAAATGAAAAGAACAAAAGAGCCAATCAAAAGCCTTCATCCCTAAAAGCCGATGTCCTAGACGCAAGCACAGTTGGAAGTAAAGCAAGTGGACCTCAAATCATTGATTAACTCAGCATCAACTAAGTTCAACGAGCGGATGTGAGCAAACTAACAAAAGGCCGTACGATCTACATGTCTTTTCATATATAAGAATATCCTACGTAAGCGAGAGAGAAAAAAACTTTATCCCTAATTTTTTTCCATTTTACATAATCTTGATTGCTGACTAACACACACAAATAAAAAAAGAATACCCTAATTCAAGAACTAGTTTAGGTTCAACTTCAACCCAATTTCAATTAGCCTAAAAATCAGGCCGGCGTAACAAGAATAAGAAGGACACTTGTTCAGGTATATTTTTATAAATAATTAAAAAAAGCTTACTCTTGATTTTTGTAAAGAATAAAATGAGACAAAATAAAATTTATTCTTGACTTTCGTCTAAAGCAAAATGAGATAAAATAGGCTCAGTTCACTGTTAATACTCATAAAGAACAAAATAAAACAAATTTTCTTAATTTTCTTATTTTACATATTTTTCATTTGATTTTTTAGTTGTTTTCTGAACCTTAACGTTAAGAATTAATGTAACTTATTAAATTCTTTAATTATATTATAATGAGGGACTTAATGTAGCCTTTTTAATAATAAAAATATATTTTAAAAATTTTACATATTTATATTCTTAATTTATTAGGATTTTTTTATTTTATTCAGAGCATATAAAACTTTAAGAACGATTATATTTTTTGGAATGTGTTATCTTTTGGAAATGAAAGGTAACAATCGTTTTATCATGAATAGAAACGAATTATTTGAAAATGGATTTATTTTTTTTGGAGAAGTGAATGAACCTATCGAAAATGATAAAGAAAACTCGATTAAAGGATGATGTTAACTATTGTTTGGAAGAGATCGGAATGAAGGAACTTCCACCCAACGATTGCACCTCCATTTTTGACAAGTTCCCACTCTCAATGAACTGAATTTGTTTTAAGACACATCAATATATTTTTCCTATTGATCCGTCTTGAAAGTGCTTTCCAGCTCATGATTCACGAAATCAACCTTGCTTTACTTTAGCTACATATGGTTCATATCAATAGGCAACAGGATAAGCATTAGGAAGCACTCGCCCGAAGTCTACGAACTAGTGTGTCACTCTACATAATGCTAAATAAAACAAATTAAACTTTAACACGATTTTCATATAAATTATGTACCTAGATGGCAACTTATCACATATCATTTTTTTATTTTATTCAAATTTTAAATGTTGCCTCATTTATTTTCTAAAAAATAGCACAATCCATAAAGGTCTATCGTTACTAACTGCAATTACATTTATGAACAGATTATTGGTCGGTTCTAAATGACCGATGGAATTTAGTTGAGACAAGATCAAATCGGTGATGCTAATGATTCGTGGATACAAATCGTCATGTCAAAATGTGTCTACTTCAATATCATCAGTCACAATTCATTCCTTAGGGAAATCGAAACCGAAAAGATCGACAAATCAAAATAGCTTACTTCTGAAACAATATGTAAGAGCAATGTTAAGAATGAAATTACATTTCAAAGCCTTAAGGACAGGTCAAGCTGGCTCAATTCTTCTTCAACACTTTCAGGTCCATATCCCATTGACCAAGGGCCCAATCTATCTTCTCTAGAACTGTAATTCAATTGTCTTCTATCATAGCTCATTTCACCAACAAACCTACTGGCATGTGCATTCGGCTCTAACCCTACTAGGGCATGCTGAGGATGACCACTACGAGCATGGCTTGATGAGCTTGCTGTGCTGGATGATCCTGATCGAGGGCTTGATGCACCGTGAGATCGCACAGTCGAACTTAGCTCACGGCTTTTCTTGGCTAAGGTTCTTTCAAGTTTGTGAGCATTTTGATGACCGCCTAGAGCTTGGGAACTATAGAACTTTCTTTGACAATAGTTGCATGAGAAAGTCCGAGGCTCTACTGGACTATGAGGTGATGAGGAAGAAGAAGATGATAGCTCAAGAACAAGCTCTAAGTTTAGCTGATTGCTTGGTAGGCTTAGATGTAGAGATGTATTGGGTTGAAAATCCATGACCCAGAAGCAAACTGTATGAAAAGCGGCTTATATTTGTTGCTCAGAGATTGAGACCAGGCCTTGTGAGAAGTTCGTTTGAACCTAGATATAAAACTGTAGGGTATTGGAACACGGGATCAGAAGAGAAGATAATAGATATAAGGAAGAAGAAGATTCATCCTTTATTAGTAGGCACAATGATTCACTGTTTCTGCAGCCACATATAGTTAATGAGAAAAGATGGCATCGCTGTTGTTTCTGTATGTGTGTTAAAGAGAGAGAGAAAGAGAGACATATAGCTGCAAAAATCAGTGGGTAATCGAAGGGCTGTCGCCTTCATTAATGTCAGAATTGTAATCCTTTGTCGGTCCAAGAAAAAAAAATTCCCATACGCCATTTCACTTCTATGTAATCCCGAAGACAACTTTTAATTATTAGATTAAAGACCCTTTATCATTTCCACTTAAATAAAGGTTTTTCTTTCTTTCCCTCATATCACCAATCATGTACTTAATTCAAGTTGCCAATACCAGAACTCTATTATTGAACATAAACAAGCTACGCTGACTTGCAATATGAAAGTGGATGAGTGTGGATGTATTATTGTCGGTAAATTTATGTCATCTCTTTTTCATCGGACATTGATCATTAGATAATTAACTTAATCCCAAGTAGTAGTCCCTCTACTTCTAGCTGTGTTGCTTCCTAGAAGTACATAAGGTTGGGTTTGACCAGACATTACAATCGAAGAGATTTCTGATCAGCAAGAAGCTTGCCCAAGTACTAATGTATCAAATCTGATTTTCCAACATATAATCTGCTTCAAGATTGCTCCAAATGTTTATGCATGAATATACAATTTTTACTATATTTTAATGCACTATCATGCAATTAGTAAATGAAGCACTGCTTATTTCCTTTCTTTTACTCATAAGATTCATGGATTAATATTATTTAATTTTGAGAATTTAAGTAAAATCCTATTAAATTATCATCAGTATTCTTTAGTTGATAGAAAAATAAATGATCAAATATGAGGAAAAGTTCAAGACCTCCTCTCTTTATCAATAATTTCAGTCGAAAGAAAAACATTATCATTGAGAAGTTAAGTAAGTTTCATTACCTTTTGAACCCTAATTACAAGTTAAAGATCAATTGCTAGATAGTATATATATATATAGATTTTAATTTGACCACTGACTTGAGGCTATTGAATATTAAGGAGAACAGCATGTTAATTTAATAAACAAACTTATTCACATGGCATGTTTCATACATTCATTTGAACCTCTCTCACTTTCTTACATATTTATGTTGTTTGTAGATTACATCACCAAAGCATATACCAAGATGTAATTTAATCGGAAGACTGAAATAGATGGTGCCATTAGATGCCAAAGGTCCCTTGTTAAGATATTGTAACGAAACACTAAGAAAAGACACCATATATAGTTCTTCTTGTGGTTACGGGTACCTTAACTTCGATATGTTTAGTCAGTTTTAGAAGAGCAAACAATGGAGGCAAATGTCTTGGAACTTGTTGATACTTTAGAACACAAATGAATTCCATCTTCCAATTTGCCCTTATGGAACTCATATTCTTCTATACGTTGTACTCACCATTTAACATCACATCCTTCGTAGGAATCTCCCTTTCACTTTCTAACTATTGACATTAGTAAACCGAGACAAGCACATGGGTGATGGGATTTAAATAACTGTAAGGAAGAAGTCAAGTGAAATCCCGTATGTGCTCCGAAGCAACCACTATTTTAATATCCACTAATTGTGGATAAACCACATTAGGCCATTAAAGTAATGGTTCTGATGATATTAGAGACCATGATTGTGGGATCAAAATCTTGCAGGTCGGCTATGATTGCGCTGATTCGTGTCTGTTAATCACAGACACTACACAAACCGAGAAATTGCCTAGTGTCCGCACCTACAGTGAGTCAATTAGTGATGGAGATTCCAATCTAGGAACATTAATTCCTTGGCAACAATCATTTCAAAGTAAATGGAATGCGTCCCCTTTGTACTTTAGCTACAACCCTCCAACAGTGTATGTGTGGACACTGAGCTCTTGGCTCGTATATGCAATCATTCTTCACCTTCATGCTCCGGACTTATCGGTGCATTTTCTAAGTTATTTCTCTATGTAAACATGTCGGACACAAGCCTATACAATAAGAAAAGAAGAATACAGAGAGTCACATGGGAAAAAGTGAAAGGTTTAAGTAGGTGATGAGACGGTGATCAATGAGGCTCTGCCATATGCTAGATAGTAAGGATATATCCTATGAAGGAAATTGATGTGGCGAAATGATAGTGGACATGTTTGTATCTGTCGGTTTTGTGAACGTTTAATGGGTCATGGAGGAGCTTGTGCCTCTCTTTTCTCTGCGCACACGTGGATAGTGACTTTCACTGTGCTTTGCTCATCAACCTGCACCTCCTTTGATCCCTTTTTTATCTGCTTCTTCTCTGCATCTCCACTGATTTTTGTTAGTTCTTGACAGATTACTGTAACATGGTTGTGAAATTAAGTAATGAGTCCCTGTTAGATGGATACCTATCAACTACCATCATATATACATCAACACTTGAAGTGGGTGTGTTAAGGTTTTGATGTTGAAGCTGAGTCATTTGGATTTTTCCTTATAGTGCTCTAGGGCTGCATACCATGAACTCTCGTTCCTGATGGATGCAAAGCTATCTAGCTGAGAGGAGGGTCCATTACTGAAACCCACCTATTTTTTTCTAGCATTTTTTCAGCTTTTAGGTTAAAAAATTTTAACTTTTGGATCCATTTGCCAGAATTATTGGTTTGGTGTCTAAGTGGGAAAGAAGAGGCTACAGAGAATTTTTCCAAACTTGACACTATCACTACCAATCACTGCCATCAATCTTCAGCTTGTTTAGAATGCATGGCGCATGCAGGGATAACTTTAAATCATGATTCGCCATGGATCTCACGCATTCTCGTTGGCCCAAAACAATAAATTATGAGACATAAATCAAAATGGTTGAAAGTGCTAGTTCATATAATACGATTTCTTCTTTTTTCTTTTTGAATGAAAACTGATAGGACCAATTCTCATATCGCAAGTTCAAAGGTAATCATGTCATTGAATTTTGTCATTTCAATAGCTTTATGGTTCAACAGTTGCATGCATGAATGAAATGTTTGTGTTTCCGATTTTTTGTCACGTATTTGTCTCTATCTCTAACTCTAGATAGATGCCATATTTTTTCAGTTCTCTGCCATTAAAATGCGATCTTCCTCTTTTTGCCCTTGGTTGGCATTTTAAAGAGGGAGGGATTTTCATGATTTAGTGGCAGACAAAAAGATCAAAACAAAAGTTGACCAAGAGATTGACAATTCGAGTATTGGAACCTGATGTGTCACCACTTACTCAGGTTTTCTGTATTAAGTGAAGATCAAAACTCTTTGGTTATAGCAAGTATATCGGTACAGCACCTTGTCACTGTAAATTATCTTAAATTATTAAAACCATGAAAAGCTTTATTATATTACTTCTTCTTTTTTCTCAAAACGATATGTTGTCAAATTTTATTAAAACGACTGCTATTGATACTTTGTAAATTACTATTTTCAAAGTACTTGTCAATGTTTTTATTATTTAATGTACCACTTTGGCCACAATATTATATTTTAGATGAAACTAAGACTGTCCATCTTTACAACATAATCTTTTTGTTAATCATAAATAAAATAAAATATTCTTAGAAAAATTGTGCTTTTAAATATGATTTATCCTCATCATATTTGAAGTCTGATAATGAAATTTAATAAGTTATTATAGGTTAAGTTGATTCAACAATTAGACTAGTGAAGTTACCATATTCTTAATATAAACTTTATCTTTTTAACTATATGTATTCTTTCAAGAGCAGTATGAGGTAATGAAATGTAGGGATCATATTGAAATTGGGACTCAAAAGAAACTTGGGCATTTATTATTTGAATCGTATTCACGATTTATTGTCATACTCAGAACAAAAGTTAGGATAGGAAAGTACTGAATTATCGAGGGTTAATTTATATACAAAAATCTTGATTGCTAACGTGAAGACAATCTCAAGTTACGTTATTTGCCTGTGTAAGAATCCTGAATGGAGAAAGAATTTATCTTTAAGCACTGTTTAATCCAGTCACTCACTCCAAGCCTTATGTTTATGCCCGTCTAAAAAGAAGCAATGTCTTTATACTTTGGCATTTTGCCAAACATTATGTGCGCCAATGAATGATCACTCTTGGAGGCGTGAAAATAGGCCTGGTGTTCCACGATCAATCAAACGCGGCCATTTGTATATTGGTCTGTCGAGCCTTATTCTAATCTCAGGCTATTGATTTTTGTTTCCACATTTTGCTTATATCTCATGTACCTACCCTTAGCCCGCAACCGCAAGAAGTTAGAACTCTAAGGAGTTCCAAGTTCACCAAGTTGCAATGACAATACTACGTGATGGGAATTTGGAGACCAATATACCCTTAACGGAGGGGAATTTGGCTGCAATGGAACAATCCCTTGATATGTTACAGGAAGTGCATGACACGGCTTTGAAGTATAATGTAGTTAATGAGAAAATAGTCGATGTTGTGAATATTTAGCAGGCTAATGATAAGAATTTTATTGTGACTGAATCAGATGAGCAGCTTGACAATGTTTCTAAAGAGGCTGAGAGGGAGAATAATGTAATTAATGTGAATATTAATAATGTTGTGGATATTCAGCATGCTAATGAGGAGTTACCGGTTTCTGTTGTAGTTGATAATAAGGTTGGTGAAATAGTTAAAGACAGTGGAGTTGTCTCTGAAGCACCTTTAATAAAGGTAGATATTCTTTTTAGTGGTGATGTGGATACTGATAATGGTGGTTTTGATGTGATTGAATGTTCTATGGCTGATGTTACTGGGTTAGTACCTGATATAGCCCCTGTTGAGGTTGTTAAAAATAGCCGTAGTGTAGAGGATGTAATTAGTAACGAAGGTACTGATGGTGAAATTATGTTATATTGTACTATTGGTAAGGCATTAGTTCAAGCAAATGGATTGAAGAATATTATTCTCAGTGTTATTGAAGTGGATTGCGATGGTCTGCAAAATGGAGTGCATCACTTCACATCACAATATCTGGAGCATTGTCAGATGGATTGGGCCAACATGTTAACTCCATTAGCAACTATTGGGCAAAATGAGATCCTTAAGTATGGAAAACAACCAATAATGATAAAATCCAGTGATTACGGTATGGTAAGTCAGGGGACTAGGATTACCAGCTACCAGAATGCAAAACAAAAGATAGGTTTCCCTCTGGAAAGCAGTCTAGATTTAGTAGCAAAGGATAGTGATTCTCCATCAAACGCAGCCAAAATCCTTGACATTTTAAGAGATTTTTGTGTGTAGTCAAAAACTGCAAAAAGGAAATCAGTCAGGAAGAGAAAGAAAAATCCCAAATATCAACAATAGGGGGATTAAACAACTAGCATAAACAAGAAAATGTATCTTAGCACGCAACGTCCAACCCAATCTTTCCATGGAGATGAAGTATAAATAATGTCTTTGGTTGATTATTTTTGTAGTCTATCTTGGTGAAGATATAATTCGTTACTTAAGAAGTTGGCTATCATATTGTCAATATGATCATGGAAGCAAGTCGAGAAGTCTTTGGATTACCTCTGTCCTCATAGCCCAAATTTGGAAACACTAGCATTTTCGATGTGCAGATGCGAGGGGTCTTACATCTTTTATAATTGACTTGCCTTGAATAAGCAACGGTGTCGCATCTTCTTGCTACGCTGTTGTTCCAATTGGTTTGTTTGTATTGCATAGTATATTATCGTTTTTACTGTAGGAGACTAAGGAGATCACTACTACTCTCCTAATGTTCTTCGTCTTTAATCTATCAATCTAATTTTTTAATTTTTCAAAAAAAATACTACGTGATATAGAAACGCAAGAAGATATATATAAAGTTAATTACTAAAATTTCCAAGCAGAGAAAGCTACGAGTCAATAGACAACATATAGACAATTCAGCATCAATTTCCTTGGAGGAAAAAAAAAAGGTGAAGAAACTAATACAAACCAGACATTTGAGGTAGCTGCAATATCTGGTCTTGTTCATAACACCATGTACATAACAAATTAATACAATTTCGGGCTCTCCTTAGGACCTTTGGTTGCCGGATCTTAGGAAGATCACCACTTGTACGTTAATAATGTTTCTCTCTCTCTCTCCCCCCTTTTTCCTTTTCTCGGATTCCCTTTAAGCAAAACTCGGGTCTGTGTTGGCTAATTGGATACAGCCGCTGTCGCAAGCCTTGCTCTGAGGTCTTTCCTCAAGATTTTGCCTGACGGAGCTTTTGGAATTGCTTCCGTAAAGAAGACCCGTTTAATTCTCTTGTAATATATAACCTGCATGCCCAAATCATTACAATAACGAACGTTAGATTATGATGGGAAGTAAGAAAGAACCTTAAATTCATGTGGCGAATGATGATCATGTGTGTTTTTTTACCTGTTTGGAGATGTATTGTTTTATTTCGTCCTCCGTGACTTTTGAACCATTGGATAGCACAACGAATGCTACCGGGATTTCTCCCGCGGCTTCATCTTTCATACTGGGAACAAATCAACGGTGATTACTCGTTAGCTCCCATTATTGGTAAAAGTTAGAAGAATTGACGAATGCGAAGAAACTTACGGAACGACAGCAGCATCAGAGATGTTTGGATGAGTGATCAACATTGATTCGAGCTCGGCTGGGGCCACTTGGAAGCCATTGTATTTGATCAACTCTTTCAAGCGATCAACGATGAAGAGCTCGTCATCGTCATCAATGTACCCTATATCTCCCGTGTGCAGCCATCGGTCTTTGTCTATTGTCATCTCCGTGGCTTCGGGGTCATTTAGATAGCCTATACATACACAACATTAGTAGCAAGCAAGTTAGTTAATTAAAGAGGTTAAGTTTGTAAGTCTAAAAATAAACTTGTTGAATATAATCTAATGACGTAATTAAGATAACCATTTGGTAATTGAAATGGAGTTATATTATATTGTACTTATCGGATATTATTTAGTTCTTGACATGTTAATTAATATCTATTGAATCCGTCAATTGGATGTCTCTAATTTAACAAGAAATAAATATTGTAACAATCCTATGTGCCAAATTAAGAGGTCACATCAGAAATTCGCATGTCTATCTAATCCTATGAACACAAACTGCAAATGTTGGTCAATTTGACTAATCCAATTGCCTAATAAAATCATAGCCACAAATATTCACTTTCTCAACTTATAAGACTTAACTATAAAAGTTATAACACGACTATTTCTTACAAGAAAAACAAACAAGTGTTGTCGATTTGACCTGGTCGCATCAGTACAGTATTTAGATAACACAATCATTAATAGACAGATTCATCTTCCGCCCTTACTTGAGGTGAAACCTTTCTAAGCTATTTATTATTTTACAAGAGAGTTGGTTTCTGTTTCTGGTTTCTTTGTCAGATTCAAATTACACATGATTCAACTAATTTATAACTAACTTGTTATTTTTTTTTAAACGGAATCGCATCATAAATCATGGATGGTTAAGTGAGCAATTGGACCTGAGTCACTTCAGGTTTGTGAGAACCATATTCAATCAATCGAAAAGGATAACCACAGAGAAAATGAAAGGACAAGAATATTAGAGGTGGGCTATTCCCCCTGAACAGAAAATTGCATCAATAATTGTGAAAGTCCCCTACGCTTTAATTTCAATTCGTAACAAGAACAAAAGTACAGGCCATCTCTTCGTTAGTTGTCGTTGTTGCAACTACCTCAGAATGCAAAACTCTACCTAACTGTTAGGCCAATTCTCTTTTAGGTTCTACCTACCTTTTTCTTGAAATGGTTGTTAACCGTTTGATATTAATTATTTCAGTTCAGGACGGAATTTCTTGTTCGTGATCGAACGAACAACAATTTTAATTTATTTATACTCAACTTGCCGTTGTATTTTAATGGATCCAATCTCAAATCATGACCAATTATTAGTTGACTTGGCAACCTTTTGCTAATCAGCTCAAATGCTATAGTAGTTGAACGACTTACGCTAATATTTCCGCAAGAGATTTGGTCTGACACGCAAATTTTGTATTAACAAAGAGGAGAGAGAGAGAGAGAGGGGAGGGGGAAAAAAAAAAAAAGCTAAGGAAGCTGTACCTTTCATGATTTGGTCACCTCGGATGCAAATCTCTCCGGCTTGATTTTTCGGCAGCGAAGCACCAGTTCCGGGGTCCACAATCTTCATCTCGGCGTTTCTGACCACGGTCCCGCAAGCGCCGGCTTTGATTTCAAATGGTTCTTTGGCAAATGACAGGCACATTGATAGTACAGGACCAGCCTCTGTCATCCCATAACCCTACAGACAAATGCATGACTCCAAACTTAAATCCCCTACTCAATCTTACCAGGATCCTGACTACGATGACGACACATCAGTCCTGTCTTGTCCTAAAGCACAAGTAATTTATTACTCCTCAGTGATCTTTGAAAGCATGTTATCCTAGAAGGAATTTATCGCGAAACTTATGACAAGTACCTGACGAAGATGGATTTTTAGAGTGATGACCATCTTTAACCTAATAATTCTTGATTGGATTTGCACATACAACTCAATTGACTAATCCCACAAAGAAAATGCATGCTTTACATTTTTAAGGATTGTTTTCCCAATGCATTAATATTATATTTGGGCAAGATCAAAGTAACACTAAGCAACTTAGATTATTACCTGTCCAAGTTTAGCGTTTGGTAATTTGGCTCTCACATTGTCCTCAAGCTCCTTACCCATCGGAGCTGCGCCGGACAGAACCGTCCGAATCGACGACAGATCATACTTATCGACTTCAGGGCTCTTTGCTATTGCCAGAACAATAGGCGGCACAAACGGAGCTATTGTAACCTTGTACTTATGTACAAGTTCCATTAAAGATATGATCTCGAATTTTGGCATAATCAAGAGAGCGGCACCAACTCTTAGCCCACAGAGCAACACGGAATTGAGCGAGTAAATGTGAAACAAAGGCAAAACACAGAGAATCACATCCTTGTCGTGAAAATAGAGGTTAGGATTTTCTCCATCTACTTGTTGTGCCACGCTGGTCACAAGGCCTTTGTGCGTCAACATTACACCTTTGGGCAACCCTGTAGTCCCCGACGAATACGGAAGCGCCACTACGTCGTCAGGGTTGATTTTGACGGCGGGGAGATCTGTCTCGTCGGCGGTTGACAGCTCTGAAAAATGCAAGCAACCTTCAGGTGGCGAATCAATGGTCATGAGCTTGACATCATTGTCTTTAGCGAATTGCTTCACTTTGTCGGCGTAAACTGCTTTTGTTATTATCAACTTTGCCTTAGCCGCCGTCGCTTGTTTCGCTATTTCCTCCGGAGTATAAAAAGGGTTGGCAGTTGTGGTAATAGCACTACGGTAGGACGCTCCAAGGAACGCAAAGACAAATTCCGGCGAGTTTTGGAGCAGAAGCATAATAACATCACCTTTTTCGATGCCCAGATTGTTGAGGCCAGCAGCGACTTTGCGTGAGACGAGTTCGACGTCGGCATAACTGTAGATATCGCCGGTGGCTCCATTGATCAAACAAGGGTTATCTTTGAATTGGGAAATGTTCTCAAAGCAATAAGAATGCAAAGGGAGGTGATTTGGGATATAGATATCAGGCAACTTGGAACGAAAAATGAACTCTTGTTGCACTGTTTTGGCCTCCATTGCTGTTATCAGAGAAAGAAAGGTGGAAGTTAGGAGACTACGTGTGCAAAAAATTAAGAGAAGGTAGGTTTTTGGTTTTGCTTCCCCTGGGTTTGTTGAGCATATGGATGGAGTAATATACAAGTAGGTGATGAGACATGATAGCAGAGGGAAGCTGGTGAAAAGGAGTTGAATGGAATTTCACTACATGATGAGAAGCTAAAGTCCAAACTTCTAGGAACTACCAGGAACTATCATATACACCGTTTTCACCATAAGCCCTAACGAAAACACATAAAAATATCTCAATCAAAACACTTGGAGGCATCAACCTCCAAGTTTCGATTGAAGGATTGGGCTGTTATTCCCAAATGTGTTGGCTCTCAGCAGGGATTCCCATGAAACTACGTTTGTCCAAAATGGCTATTCCATGGGGGCTAGTGAAGGGTATTTGTGATTGGACACATCACTTTTTTGTATTACTCTATTTTACCATGTTTTTACTCTGTTTTATGTGATTTAAACCCATCGGTGATGGTGGTGATATCGACAGTACACATGCAACAAATAAATAAATAAAATACTCAGTATGTGGATGTCAGGTTTGACTGGAAGACACCGACGTTGTTCCTCGTAAGAATTTTACCTAACACGCATGCGGCAAAGGGTGGGCTGGGTCAATATTTGTGTTGGGCATTTCCATTCACCAACTACAGCATCCAAAGTCGCCGGTCGTGGACATCGGGAAAATTCTTCGCTACTGTTTTAATTGTATTATATGAAGGTAACAAAGGAAGAATTAAGTAATAAGCTCACTTCTGTTTCAAGTTCTAAGAAAAGCATTAAAGGAAAAAGTTACACAAGTTTTACAAATTATCTTATGGTCCAATAGATTAAAATTTGACGATGACTCCAACGGAAAATTGGATAAGACAGAGGTTAGGGACAGCTCTTTACATTGGATAAATGGGTTTGAAGTACTTGTTAGTTTAATTTAATGTTCTTCAGTCATGAAAAGAGTGGTTTACTCTTAATGAGAGACTCGTCCAAGCTTGGGATTGGCGAATCAAAAGACTGATGATCGAATCAGACTCTACCCTAGTTGCACAAAGTGAATGTATAAAATATAACATAATTATAGACTATAAGAGTAAGGAACTACATAGGTTGAATCACTGAAAATTCAACATCAAGATTTTACCTACCATGATGATGGAAAGTCCGATACGTTTACCTACTACTTAGAAGGAGGGTGTGATTGGCTGAACAAATTGCAAGTATTAGACCATAAAATCCCAATTTGACCTGAAAAAACAAGTTCATACAATATATAACATTATGTTAAAACCCACCAGCACCATCTAACACAAAGTGCGGACTTTTCTTACCAAACTACTTGCTCATCATCTTTGACTTGTGCAACAGTTGTTCTCCTCAAGTAAAGCCAAGAATACACCAACACGGAACAGGAAGTCCATCAGGGGAGTATGTATATCAACTCATATATATATATGTATTGAAGTGTACATATTTTTCCAGCTGCCTCATGTGGTCGTTCGTTGTTGAGTATGTATATGTATAGGAATTGTCATCACTTTCCAGCGAAATAAAAACGTGACATATCTCTTGACGTCTAGAGTTAAGGCTTTATCTCGTTTACCATTTTGGCTCAACACATTTTCTTTAATGCTTACCTAGTTGAATCAGTTGTATTATCTTAAGATTTGACGTGGAGCTTTAGATTAGAAAATTTATTTATTTATTTATTGTATTTTACTTTAATTAGGACTACGAGGATGTTTTTATCCTTATTATTAGGTTCTAGGTCATTATAATTCATATAAATATTTCTTTATTGTATTGCAGAAGAACCTTTGCCTATTTTTAACCAAAATATTCTATTTCTCTTAAGGTTTTCGCCTACCTTTTGAGTTCTTTGTAGATCTTGGATTATCTCTGCGTTTTCTGTACTCTTAGATTATAGTACTGCGTTTTTACGCTGCGTCAGGTGGTATCAGAGCCTTGAAAATCCAAGGTTTATTCATCTAACAATGGCCGATACTAACGACGACGTTCATGTGTTACCCAAAGTTTGAGAGTCAATTCGCAATATGGAACGACAGCTGGCGTTGATTCAGGACCAGTTGCAAGCGTTGTTGTGAGGAGACAACATAAGAAGAATTGAGGAACCAATTGTTAGGGAAAGTGACCCTGCGAGGCATCCTTAGATTCAAAATCTCGTGTTATGGAATCATGAAAATAGTTCAAGTGATGAGGAAGAAGTCATTTAGCAGAGATCTAGATATTGAAGGCTTTCTTGATTGGTTAGCGGAGGTAGAGAAATTCTTCGATTACACAGAGATTATAGACGATAAGAAAGTGAAGTTGGTGGCCTATCGTCTCAAAGGGGGAGCTTCCATATGGTGGGAGCAGTTGCAAGATTCAAGAAGGAGAGAATGGTAGAATCTAGTTTCTTTGTGGAGGAGGATGAAGCAGTTGTTTAGAAGGAGATTCTCACCACTAGATTATGAACAATATATTTTCAACACGTATCAGCAGTGTCATTAAAGTGGTCATAGCGTCCATGAATATACAATAGAGTTTTTGAGGTTGGCAGCCCGCAACCAGTTGTCTGAATCTCAACCTCAACAAGCCTCACGCTACTTGAGAGGGTTGAGATTGAATATAAGGGAGAAGATAAAATGTGATAAATTTATCTATGAAAGCTGAATCTATACTAAATGATAAGCAACGGGAGTTTAAGCGCTATACATGTGAGAAGAGTCTAGGCGATAAAGGAAAAGAAGTGGTTATTGCAACCCAAACGAGGAGTAGTGTTGGCAAGGGAAGCACTAACGGCAGAAGCTCAAACAAAATAGCTCCAACAACTTCCAAACCCACCAATCCGTATACTAAACCAACTCCATCAAAGTGTTATAGGTGTGGTGAGCCAAGACACAAATCTAATGAGTGTCTAAAAACGAGAGCAGTAAATATGGTGGAACAACAAGAAGAAGAAGATGAAGAGGAAGTGTGCAGGCTTGAAGGTGATGGTTGGGAACAGGAGGGAGAAGAGGATGAGGAGACGTATGTGTGTGTTGTCAGAAGGCTGATGATATCCTGCAAGGAGTATGGTGATTTGCAAAGACATAAGCTCTTTCGTACGAGGTGTTTGGTGCTAGGGAATTTGTGTGAGTTGATCATTGATGGAGGTAGTTAGGAAAATATTATAAGTGCAGCTACTGTGAAGAAGTTAAAGTTGACTACCGAGCCATATCCAGATCCTTATAACATTGGGTGAATCAAGGAGGTTAGACTAATTCTGGTTAAAGAAAGGTGTAAAGTGTCTTTCTCTATTGGAAAGTATCAGGATGAGCACTACTGTGACATAGTAGAGATGGATGCATGTCAGATCCTGTTGGGAAGACCATGGAAGTTTGATGTAGATCCGATGCATTTGGGAAGGAAAAATACATATCATTTTGTAAAAGATGGCGTAAAGTATACTTTAGTATCTATCAGTGGCTTGAAGTCTCAAGGAAAGATTCAGAAGCCTTTGATACAGGTAGAGAATAATCGAGGCAAATTTATTGGTGAAATGAACGGTGTAAAGTGACTTTTTCTATTGGAAAGTATCAAGATAAGCACTACTGTGACATAGTAGAGATGGATGCATGTCAGATCCTATTGGGAAGACCATAATAGTTTTATGTAGATGCGATGCATTCAGGAAGAAAAAATACATACCATTTTGTAAAAGATGGCGTAAAGTATACTTTAGTACCTATCAGTGGCTTGAAGTGTCAAGGAAAGATCCATAAGTATTTGTTATAAGTCTTTGTTATGTACAAGGTCAGGCATATGCTTTGCGGTTAGCTTGGTAAGTCGCTACCAGAGTAACCCTGGACTTGCTCATTGGCAAGTTGTCAAGAGAATCTTGCGCTACCTTCGTTGTACAAGTAACCTAGTTCTCTGCTACCAGAGCGAAGACTTAAGGTTAAGAGGATATTCGGATGCTGATTGGGGTGGTGACCAGGATGAGTCCAAGTTAACCTCAGGATATGCCTTTGTCCTTAGTGGAGGGGCCATATCATGGTGCAGTAAGAAGTAGGACTGCATTGCTTTATGGAAGCAGAGTACGTTGCTAGCTGTCGCGCTGTGCAAGAGGCAATTTGGTTGAGAAGCTTTCTTCAGGCTCTCAACCTCACTCCGAGAGTTGATGAGCCTGTTGAAATGCTCTGTGACAACACTGCTGCTATCCAATATGCGAAGGATCCGAAATTCCATGGGAAGACCAAGAATATCAAAAGGCGTTATCACTTTGTTCAAGATGTTATTAAAAGGAAAGAAATTGCCATTAAGTACATATCTACTAACAAGATGATTGCTGATCCCATGATTAAACCTACACCTAGGGATTCTTTCAAAGCTCATGTGATGAGTCTAGGTTTGCGTAGGGTCTAGTTTTTCAGATCAATCTTGTTCTTGTGAGGACATATTTTTTCCTCTTTTGTATTGAACATTTATGGAATATATTTTGATTTTGTTTTTCTCCTTTAAATGTTCATTTATATACGATTGCGTGGTTGGGCACATTAAATCGTCACCAGGCTTATGA